>JAJIBD010027063.1:0-99251 GCA_021461705.1 Cryptotis parvus
TTTAGAATGATGCTTGCTGTGGGCTTTTGGTAGATGGCTGTAACTATCTTGAGGAAAGTCCCTTCAATTCCCATTTTCTGGAACGTTTTAATCATGAAGCGGGTGCTGGATCTTGTCAAATGCTTTTTCTGCGTCTATTGAAAGGATCATATGGTTTTTATTTTTTTTTTTATTGATATGATGTATTATGTTGATTGACTTGCGAATGTTGAACCATCCTTGCATTCCCGGGATGAATCCAACTTGGTCATGATGTATAATCTTCTTGATGAGTCTTTGGATTCTGTTTGCTAGTATTTTGTTGAAGATCTTAGCATCCGTGTTCATCAGGGATATTGGTCTGTAGTTTTCTTTCTTTGTGTTGTCTCTCCCTGCTTTGGGTATCAGGGTGACATGTGCCTCGTAGAAGCTGTTTGGGAGTGTTTCTGTTTCTTCTATTTCCCTGGAAGAGCTTGAAAAGGACTGGCAGTAGGTCCTCCTTAAAAGGTTTGGTAGAGTTCACTAGGGAATCCGTCTGGACCTGGGCTTTTGTGTTTGGGCAGACTTTTAATTACTGTTTCTATTTCCTCGATGGTGATGGGTTTATTCAGGTATTGGAGGTCTTCTTGTTTCAGCCGTGGGAGGTTATAGGACTTCAGGAATTTATCCATTTCTTCTAGATTCTCATGTTTCACGGCATACAGGCTCTCAAAGTAATCTCTGATGATCTTTTTGGATTTCTGCGGTTTCTGTTGTGATGTCACCCTTTTTATTTCTGATTCTGTTTATTTGGGTTTTCTCTTTCCCTGTCCTTACAAGTCTTGCCAATGGTTTGTCAATCTTGTTTATTTTTTCAAAAAAACCAGCTCTTGGTTTCATTAATCTTTTGGATTGTTTTTTTGGTTTCCAACTCATTGATTTCCTCTCTAAGTTTTATTATTTCCTTTTTTCTGCCTGGGTTGGGCTCCTTTTGTTGGTCTTTTACTAATGCCTTCAGCTGTGTAGTCAGGTTATTTATGTGGGCCCTTTCTTGTTTCCTGATGAATGCTTGCAGGGCTATAAACTTCCCTCTTAACACGGCTTTTGCCGTGTCCCACAAGTTCTTATAATTGGTATCTTCATTTTCATTTATTTCCAGAAATCTTTGGATTTCCTGTTTGATTTCTTCTATGACCCATTTGTTGTTCAGCAGTGAGCTGTTCAGTTTCCAGGTGTTTGGTTTGACTCCCTGTTTTGTGCACGGTTAACTTCCATTTTCAGTGCATCATGGTCTGAAAAGATAGTTGACACAATTTCTATCTTTTTAATTTTATTGAGGTATGCTTTGTGGCTCAGCATGTGGTCTATCTTGGAGAATGTTCCATGTGCACTAGAGAAAAATGTGTATTCAGCTTTTTTTTGGCATGAAAAGCCCTGTATATATCCACTAGCTCTCTTTCTTCCATTTCTTCCTTCAGGGCCAATATTTCCTTGGTGAGTTTCAGTCTTGTTGATCTATCCATCGTTGATAGAGCAGTGTTGAAGTCTCCAACTATTATTGTGCTACTGTCAATGTCTTCTTTGAGGTCTCTTAGCAGTTGTTTTATGTATTTTGCTAACCCCTCATTGGGTGCATATATGTTTAGTAGTGTAATTTCTTCCTGGTGTACATACCCCTTAATTAATAAGAAGTGGCCTTCGTTGTCCCTTCTAACCTTTTTAAGCCTGAAGTCTATATTATCTGATACTAATATGGCCACACCAGCCTTTTGGAGGAGTTGTTTGCATGGAGAATGGTCTTCCAACCTTTGACTCTGAGTCTGTGTTTGTTCTGCTTATTCAGATGCGTTTCTTGTAGACAGCAGAATGTTGAGTTCAATTTTTTAATCCATTTTGTCACTCTGTGTCTCTTAATTGGTGCATTTAGACCATTGACATTGAGAGAGATTATTGTCATTGGATTTTGTGCCATCTTTCTTTTTTGTGTTTGTTGTGCTTATGGGTTTGGTCGCATTAGAGTAGACCCTTCAGTCCTTCTTTTAATGTTGGTTTTGAGTCCATGAAGTTCCTGAGTTGTTGCTTATCCATGAAGTTGTGTATCTTTCCTTCATATCTGAATGTGAGCCTGGCCGGATAAAGAATTCTTGGTGAAGCCTGCAGTTCATTGAGCCTTTTCCGCAATATCCCACCATTGTTTTTGGGCTCGGAGTGTTTCATCAGAGAAGTCTGCTGTAAATCTTAGAGATGTTCCTTTGTATGTGATTTCCTTCTTTGATCTTGCTGCTTTCAGTATTCTATCCCTATCTATAGTTTTTGTCATTTTTATTAAGATGTGTCTTGGAGTATTCTTGTTGGGGTTTCTTTTAGCTGGTATTCTACGGGCCTCTTGGATCTTGAGGCAAGCATTCTTTAGTTCGGGAACTTTTCAGCAATTATGGCTTTGACAGTTTCTTCTTCATCAGGGTTTTCTTCTTGCCCTTCTGGGACCCCAATGATCTGTATGTTGTTTCTTCTGGCTTCATCCCGATTATCTCTTGTTGTCTGTTCGGTAATTGTGAGCCTTTTTTCTATCTTCTGGTGTTGTGTACAGAATCTTTGGAACTGCGTCTTCGAGATCACTAATTCTTTCTTCAGTAGCTATTATTCTGCTATGATGGCCTTCCACTGTGTTTTTTATTTCATTTACCTCATTTTTAATACCTGTCATTTCCCTTTGCATTTTCCTCACTTCTGCTATCATGTCCTCTTGTATTTTATTGATTTTGCATTCCATTGCTTCTTTGAATTCCTTTTGAATCCTTAACAGTTCTTTCCGAAATTCTTTTTCAGATAGGTTATGCAACTCATTGGTATTGCTTGACTCATCTGGACCAGTGACTTCACTCACAGAGCTTGATGGAATTTTGCGTTGCTTTACCATTATGACTATTGTAGGTTGCAACTGTGAGTTCTTGGGTGACTAGATAGTACAGTTAGTAGGTGTCTGGTCTGTTTGAAGAGTTTGGGTGGGTAGCAAGGATATAGGAACCAAGGTTCACTGGTACCTCATGCAAGGTAGGTAGTGAGGAGGGTCGCGTGAGACCGCTAGTGTCCCCGCGGTTTTGAGTTTTGGGATGTTCCCAGAAGCTCAGGGCGCACGGGTCGGTCGGGCTGGAACCAAGGCACTTTGCCTTGGTTCCCGTTGATGGAGTTTCCGCTCTTCCCTGGGGCAGCTTGGGGTCCGCGGAGACGCAAGAATTACACACACACCTGTGGGGAGTGGAGGCTTTTCCCGGGAACTCAGGGGCGCGCGGTCGGGTCGGTCGGGCTGGAACCAAGGCACTTTGCCTTGGTTCCCGTTGATGGAGTTTCCGCTCTTCCCTGGGGCAGCTTAGGGTCAGCGGAGACGCTAAGAATTACACACACACACCTGTGGGAGTGGAGGCTTTTCCCGGGAACTCAGGGCGCACGGGTTGGGGTCCTGATCCTTTTTAAAGTATTTCTTTTTCCTCAAGGATAATATACTAATATTCTGGGGCTGTCACACCAAGGTGGCACAGAAGGGATGACTTAATTAGAAACGGATTTCCTCACAGTCCCAGAGCAAGGTGCCAGAAGCTTGGTTTATTCTGAGTCTCGCTCTGTGGCTCAACTGCCATCTTTTGGTTGTGTCTTCTGTCTGTCTTCCCTCTGTGCATCTGTCCGGTACCCTTCTTTAATTAAGACGCTGATCCTATTGGATTAGGTCCTACCCCAATGACCTTGCTTAACTTTATAGACCTCTTTAGAAACTTTATCCAAATATGGTCACTTTCTGGTTTTGAAGAGGCAAATTTTAGCAGATGACAAGGACCAGAGTTCCTTCTAAAAATATCATCCTGCTGAGAATAATTTTTCCTCTGTATTAAGTATTTTTAAATTAAAAGGAATAATATAGCTATGCAAGCCCACTGGTAGTCTTATAATAAAGTAAAAAGAAGAAATTGATATGTAGAAAACAATCAACTGTCTTTCAGAGAGGGAGGAAAGGTTGGAACAAGAAGTGAAAAATTGACCTGAAGCTACTTTGGGGGATAGCACATTGCTCTGTTCCTTGGGCTTACTTCTGACCTCCATTTTCTGCTCAGTTCTAGGCAACAGATTGAATTTGAGTCATTTTTTGTCAGGTGTGTTTGGATTCACTACACATTATGAACCCTCCCAATGATACTGGTCATCGTTAGTATGATAGATATGTCCGCTGTATCACCTCCCACCCTCATGAAAAAGGGGAAAATCAGCTGCTCCATGGGAATGCTCTCACTTTCAGCCATGCCGGTTTTAGGGAGTAGCTGAGGCAGACCTTGAAAAACAATTATTGGTCAGATAAAGGTGAGTAATTCTGTGCCCGGGTATACCAATTGCCGGGCTGAGTTCCTAAGGACTGTCTTTATTTTACAGAGGTTTTCCCTCCACAGGGACCTTTTATTTACTCAATCCATTCTTCTCTCTCTCTCTCTCTCTCTCTCTCTCTCTCTCTCTCACACACACATATACACACACACATATACACACACAGACAATCTGGCTGACACTGTTTTAAATACCAATTAGGTACCAAGAGCCCTGACAAAAAGCAATACAGATACACTCCTGGAGTTCAGAAGAAGAGACAATTACATTTATTATTTCCGTGGTGCATCTAAAAGGATAATTATTAAAGTTCCACACAATAAACAGGAGTGGTCCAAGGGGAAAAATGTACATTGAAATTTCCTTTTCCTGGGAATCCCTCCTATTAAAGGAAAATGTCAGTAGGGTTAATTACTTCTGGAGGCACCAGAAGAAAATTTCTTTCTTGCCTCTTCCATCTCCTAGAGACTGTTGAATTATCTGGTTCATGGATACATCATTTCCATCAACATTCATTGTCATTCTGTATTTACAATAAATGGCCACTCAGATTATTTGCAATTGCAAATAATTTCTCCTTTTCAAGGCCCTTAATTTAGTCACATATGCAAATTAATGTTATCCTGTAAGGCAACATATTCAGGAGTTCGTAGCCACAGGAAATAGATAATCATATTTCATTGAGGCTAGGCAGCCTGCCATATGATCTCACTCCTCAGCCCCACCTTATTCCTGCGTTTAATGACTAGGACACTCCCTTAAGTATCAAATGTTGGTTTTCCTACTTTTTTCACTGCTAGATCAAACACAAAAACAAGACTAGCTGTTTACTTAGCAGAAAACTGAACATGATAATCATTATGTTTGAATTGAAATAAGGGGAAACTGGACTTTTTTCGCAGATATCTTTGGAAACTTTCCCAAAAGAAGACAAATGCTTATTTTCCAGATTCATTTCCAGATATAATTTCCAGCTTAATTTCCAGATATAATTGAGCTGATTATATGGCCTTGAAATGAAGAAAAAATATTTCCAAACCCCATAGATATTCAACATCTCACTGGTATCCCATTGTGCATGCCCCCAGAACCATGAGAGTGGGGCAAGCCTGCTTCGGCTAAAGTAGCAGTAGTTTTCTTTGGTGAGGACATGATGGAAATACTGGGACCTTTATCAGTTTTCTCATCTGAGTACTCAGATATGTCATTATTTTCTCAGATCTACAACTCATATCCATACCAAAGAATGTGTGAAGTTGTATGGTAGAAACTGAAAATATCCAGACATGTTAAAAACACAGAGCAGGAAGATTGAAGACCCTCAGGAAATGATGAGAGAGATAGTAAAAATTTGAATGTTCACCACACACACACACACACACACACACACACACACTCAAATGCATGTGCACATACAGAAGGCCATGTGAATAGAAGGAAGAAAACCGTAACTGCAACAAGACCCATGAGGCTTGAAGAGAACCTGGGGATCATGGGAACCAAGGACCAGCTGATAAATGTTGCCAAACAAATAAACCATGTTGGAGGGTTTGACTCCATGAATTAATAAGAAGCCTGGGTGGGACATACTGGTACTTTGAACTGAAAGAATCAGGATTTTTTAACTGATTCTAAAACCTAGACAAAGGGATCAATAATAAAGTGCTAGGCTCTTTTTAATGCTGAGCCTGAGTCCTAAAAGTCAAGGTCAAAGCTTGGAATTCAGTATGATTTCTCTCACTCACACACACAAACAAATGCAAAAGCACACATATGCGCTCATTCTTAAAATATATATAAATTGTGTCTCCAGAGGATTTTAAAATAAAAAAAGATGGTAAGAAAGTAAGTATTGTTGGGGAAGTAACTTGAGGAGACAGATATTTAGTCAATAGGAGGCATGACATAAGTTTGGTCACTCCTTGACTCTCATAAGGATCTTTCATTTGGATTTGAACCTCTAATCCAAACACTTCTTTACTGGCCTTATAGTGCAGCACCGTCTTTTTGGGCACCAGACTCGCACGGGCGCTCTGCCACCTGGCATACTTACAACACTGTGACTGTTCCCATACCAGTTTCTATGTGGATTCAATCCATGGGAAAGAATGAATGTATTTGGATCAGATATTTTTGTACATATTCATAATGAATCACCAGTGACTGTGGAAATAGGATGTGATAAGTATTGATAAAAATTAATCATATTATTCCAGATAATATTCAAATTAGATAAATTTTCCAATTCCATAAAGACAGTGTAAATCAGGCAATAGCCTTCTACCCTAAAGAGGTAACCCTAGCAACTCACTGAAAATTTTACAGTTATCACCAAATTTTAGTAATGTAAGAAACAGAAAAATTTCAGAAGAATGAAAATCACACCTAAAAGAAACAAACAAACAAAAAAATCAACTTTAGTACAGGAATATAGTACAGGAATTAAGGTGATTACTATCCCTGTACTATCACTGACCTATCCCTGAACTATACCTCTACCACTGTGTGGTCCCCAAGTACTGCTGGGAACAACCCCAAATCAAAGAGCACGATTGGGCATCACACACACAGACACCACACACACACACACACACACACACACACACACACTTTAAGTATTTTTGTTTTGATTTTGCAAAATAAAATTTACATTTCAACCTTATGTCACAAAATAATTTACCTTTAATTTTAAATACTGATGGGGAAAAAGCCATACTACAATGAACTGAGCACACAGTTCAAACCCAACCCTTAGAGATGTCCTCACGCTTCCAGTAAAACAACCCATGTATCCATGAATGTGCAACCCCAAATATTCAAACATTTCTAAAATCAAGAATGCACCTAGAGCAACAGATTAGCAACCTGTGGGCTGTTTATTGACAACTTGGCATGTTCTCTGGCTATAAGGTCACTTTTAACATCCTTAATTGGTGGATAGACATTTTCCACACCAGTAGAACTTCAAACAGCAGCTTCTATGCCCTTTCCACATAAAACCTTAACCATAAACATGCCTCCCAGAGGCCCACAAAAATATGAATCTCCTTGAATACATAGCGAACTTAATTGCTAATATTCCTTGGCAAATCAGATACACTATTAACAGCATAATAATGAGTATGCATAGAGGCTCCCCAGTGTGACCAGATGCTTTCGTAAAATAAATAAATAAATAAATTAAAACTGCCATGCTAAATAAAGTCGTCCTGCCACCTCAGGTTACCATCTGTTTCTAGTTTTCCACAAAAAGTTTTCCCTGTGCCTATTTTCTCAGCTCCAAACAACTCCAGCTGGTCAGACTGACGATGTAATGTGGACAGTCCTTGTGAGTACTGGTTACCTATGGCTTCCCCGTGAGCTCACATTTGGATGTTATCTTCACAAAAAAATATCCTTGCCATTCTGCAGCATTTTGGGCTCACATTTGCTCTGTTCCGCAGAAGGAAAAGGAAAAAAAACAGTGTGGTGTGGAGGAGGTGAGAGTCAAGAAGTAGGGGGTAAAAAAAAAAAATTAAAACATTTTCCAGTTGGGGGGATGTTAATAATAGACAAGTGTTAGATTTGGCAATAAATTAGTGTCCAGATGAAGGGAAAACAATTACAAATTAGAAACAGATTTATTCACACTCAGTGCATTAATGAAAACTTTTTTAAAAAAAGAAAGAAAGAAAACTCAACTGTGTGTACTGTGTGGAAAAAATAATGGCCCGGCAGGCCTACTTTTTATTAACAACTCATCAGTAAGCAGGTTGTAATTCATAACAAAGAATTCACCCCAAGGAACACCACATGACTGTGAGCTTTTTGAGTTTCCTAAGAAAATACATATGTTGTTCCACTTGGTTTCCTTTCAATAAAACCCACCAGTTAGCACTTCATTTTCAAGCTGTTCTGACAAATCAGGTGAGTTAGCTTTGTAGAAAAAACAGAAGCCAATTTTTAAGCTGAGAATTTTAGGGAATTTTTTTAATAACTTAAATAAATTTCCCAAATAGCCAGGAAGCCCTGATAAAGGTCATGAAATGACTTCATTTGGAACAAGTTGAAAGAACGTCTGCTTTAATTCACTTCATTAATTTTTCCTGAGGAAATATTCAAGGATACATCCTTTGCTGCTAAAATACGTGTCTGAAGGAAGGAAAAATAGGAACTAGGATTTTGGTGCTTTCTTTGATAATCCTTCAAAATCTGATTAAAGATTTGTGGGACACCTCCTCAGCAGCTCCAGTAAGTGGAAGACATTAAAATGATATCAGGAAGTGAGCAGGAACTTGCTGCTTCCATTTATTAGCGAATTGAAAATTCCACAGTTCTAGTGAAGTCAACACTGGTGGCAGGATTGGTGACGGAACACTATTTATCAAAATCCCAGCAATGAATAAGTTTGGAATTCATGGTGCCTTAATAAAATAAGATTTTGTCAAAACAAATGTTTTACAACTCTGAACTATGACTGCAGCCTGTGAATTCAACTTGATTTCCTACAACTCCCTTCCAAATAACAGATAAAGTAGAACTTTTGACTTTCCCAGGAGACATAAAAGGTCTTCCGTCGTTGCTTTTGCTAGTTATGACCTCCTTTATATGAGACTTTCCATATCTCTCAACTAGTGAAAAATCCACTTTATCTCTTGATCTTCCAACAAAGCTTCCCTGATCGACTTTGTTGAGAGTATCTCTTTCTTTGGGTCTACATAACACAATGTTTATTCTTCTATGACCTGCTTTGGTAGAGCTCCAAGTAAAAGTTTAAAACTACAACTTTAGGAGCAGGCTTTTGTAGCCCCTATATGCACCAAGGTGGTAATCTGACTTAACCTATTTCTTGGCTCCTGGCAGGTATGAAAGATCATGTGGCTTACTCTAAGCAATAATCTGTAAGAGGAAGTAACATTTCCTATTCATTTTCTCCTTCCTTCTGAACATCTGGGCCCCTGAACTGAAATGATAACCCACAAGACAGATATGCCCTGGACCACTGAGTCACTATGCCACATTGTCCTGGAGAACTTCTCAAGCTTATAGACTATTTTTTGGGATAAGAAACAATGAAAGATGTGGAGCCAGCACATCCTGGCCAGTCCCAGAAAATTCAGTGTCAACCTGACTTTTTTTGGGGAGATCACACCCAGATGCTCAGGAATTACTCCTGACGGTGCTCGGGGACTATATGGGATGCTGAGACTTGAATCGGGTCAACTGCATGCAAGGCAAACGCCTTACCTGCTGTACCATCACTCTGGTCCCTGATTTTTTCTTATATAAATACTTATATGCTTGTTTCATTTTTCATTTTCACTTTGGATGCCAAGAAAACTTAGAATTTAATTTCTAGGTTGAAATTGAATGGCTCCCTATTCCTGTCATGTAGGTAATGAAATGTAAAGATATTTTCCAAGTGAAGAAAGTTATTTCCTGCTTTTGCTATGAATATCTCCTGACAGCTCCCTTCCCTGCCTCTCTCCATGTTCAGAAAGAAGACATAGGATCTCTGGCATGAAATTATCCAGACTAGTATGGGATTACAAAAGGATCTCTTGGTAAGTAAACTTCATAAAAAAAAAATATGGACCATAACTCTAAATGAAGGGAAGGCATTGCTCTGCTGAAAGAAACTGCTTAATCTGTCCGCTTGGAGCTGCTTAGCTGCATCCAGCCCCCACTGTCAGCAACCAGAGCTCAGTTGCTAGAACATTTGTCTAGCTAGTCCTCATCCATTCTTCCTCTCTACCTGACTTTTCCCATGCCTAGCTTTAATCTCTGCCTCTCGCTTCCAGATAAGAGCCATGCACCACCATTCAGATGATCCTCTTGAGGTCACAATTCTCATAGGAAAGTTTCCTTCATCCCTGATATTTGATGACTATGTAACTCATTCTTGGTGATTGGATTTCAGTAGATGGAAGAAATTTTACCAACAGCCCCAAACTGACTGAAGTCTCACACACACACACAACCCTAATGACCTTCTGGGGAAGGCAAATTAAACTCAAAATGCTCATCAGTTCACTTTGGATCCAAGTTCAGGGATCTAAAACAGTTTGTATAGATCAATGGAAACGTTCCTATCAGTTGACTCATGCTATTTCTTAAAATTATCACTGTCATCCTTACTGCTTGAGAGACTCACAGACATGGGACAGAGCTGCTTCTGGCTCTCCCTGTGCCCAGCCACTCACAAGGCGCCCAGGAGGGATGGCGGGTTCTAGCCCTGGCCCGCCACCCCAGCAGAGCCACACAACAAGTCAGATGACCCCCAACTCCATGAGGGCCTCCATTTTCCACATCCGGACTTCTCTCGTCAGAACTCCACCCAGCAGAAGAGCCTATTACAGCCCGGCTCGTGTGGCGGTTCATCAATAAATGCTGGATTTTGAGATGACTAAAAGAGTATGCTACCAGCACGGCAGAGCCTGGCAAGCTACCCGTGTCATATTTGATATGCCAAATACCAGTAAAATTATAGACCTCATTCCCATGACCTGATGGAATGATTTGAGGCTCTTTATGTCCTGGAGCAAGCAGGTGCCCTTGGGCTCTACTTGCATGAGACAGGTCATATGGAGATGTTACTGGTGCCCTCTCGAGCAAATCGATGATAAATGGGAAGACAGCGATCCTAACTGCTTAAATATGAAGCTCTTAAATGTAAAGATTAAGACTTGTTTTGTGTTTTTATTCTTATCGACAAGCCTAAATTAACTGTGAATGCAATCAGTTCAACAGAATAACTGTTTTCAATTTCCAAGTCCTTCTCTGTTCCAGCACTGCTATTCCAGCACTTGCTGTTCCCACCCTTACTTCTATGATCATCATCTACCTACCCTTTCCCTTCACTTCCCTTTCACAATGATGGTTCTCTCCCATAAATCCAAACTGGTCCCCCAAATTATCACTTCCTTGCTTTAAAATGGCCCATTCTACACAACCATGGTCAAAGCTTCAACCCCTACTACTGCCAATGTCCCTCCTCACTGTACCCTCACCTTTCTCTGATTTAACACTATTCCTAACTATAGCTCCTCTAAAGCATAGTTACATTTCACTGTGTTCTTCCACATGCCATCTGGGACCTGGAATAATTGCACCCAATCTCTGAGATCTACATGTAAAGTCTCTGTTAATTTACCAACTCCAGGCCAGAAGTATCTCCTTTGCCACATTTTTGGAAAAAGCACACATGGAATTAAGCTTGCTCTTCCCTGAACCATCTGCATTTTTTATTATTGTATATTTAATTGTAGTTTAGGGTAATAGGGTTACATAGTGTTTAAGTTCTTTGTATTGATGTACAAAGATACTGTCAATCTCAGCCACTAAAGTGGTTGAATCCCATGGAACAGTCCTGAAACAGTGTCTGAGCTTTTATTTATGGCTCTTCTCTGTACACATGTGTCTTAAATGGAAAAACTTGAGCTTCAGTTGTCTTTATCTGTACATCCTCCACAAAGTATCTGTCAGTTCATTGGGGCTCACCATATTTTTGCCATATTAGGAAAAATGTTTCAGAGAACTGGCATGAAGCCAACACTGGTTTTATGTAGCTCTAATTTCAGGGAGGGTTTTGAGCTGTGGAAAATAACTATTATAGTCTTCGAGGCAAGGGCAGTGAATGAGGATGGTGGGTATACCTGCTGCATTATCTGAACCATTTTTGTAGTCATAGTCTGAACAAGAACACTATCAGCAAGAAGGCACCTAAGGTGATATGGTCTCTGATGCATGTCTGAACTATCTTTAAATCAGAATGACTCTTTATAGGACTAAGATTAAGAGAAATGAAGTTGCTACAAATCTAATGTGTCCTTAATTTCCTTAAACTTTAGAAACTATCTGTGAAACACTCTGGTAGATAATATTTGAGGATCTTGTGCACTTGTACCCAGGTCCACACTTGTACATATTTTAGAAATGCCTTGTCTATACTCTGAGTCATCATAATTTTCTTACAGTACCTATAATTTTTTAATCTTAAAAAAGTTATTCTTTTTTGGAGAGCATTTATGTTATATTCTGCCATTAATCTGATTTACTACTGACATTTTTCAATATAGTGATCACAGAGTTAAAAAGAGGGTGGGTGAGACATGAGACAGGTACTTAGATGATGGAATTGGATGAAGCTAAGAGAATAGGATGAACAGGGAATTCAGATAATCACTTAAATATAAATTTAAATTTATATATATTTAATGAATCAACAAACTGCATGGTGGGAAGTTGTGAAACAAGACACTCAGTTTTTTTTGTTCCAACCAGCCTGGACTTGTCTAAAACCCTAAATATTCTCTAATTCTATACTATTGGAGAGGGTCTACATAAATGTGTAAAGGATACACATAATCTAAAGCCCAATCAGAATCTATTCAGCAACATGTATTGTTCCCCTTGACGCTCCCCCGTCAATTACCTGGTAATTCCAAGTAAAACAATTTAATTTATACTTTCACACAGTTTCTCCTTTCCTAATGATGACTTATCCCAAAATTTCAATCTGAGGGGAAAAGCAGTTGTGTCTAAGCCAGTCATATTGGCACCTTCAACCCCCATTCATCTGGGTTCAGTAACAGAAAATGAGACAAACACACACATTAGGAGAGACAAATACATGTAGACTGGCTGAGCTGTCAGGTTGCCTGGGGAGCCATCAGTGGCCTCACTGGACAGCCATTTATTCAATACATTATCACTCCGCCAGCACTACCCTGGGCTCCCAACATGGAAGTCAGAGATATTAAAGTCAGAGATATTGTTGACAGAGATATTAAAGTCAGTTAGTAAGCACATTAGCATTCATAAATACATGAAGAGTAGGGACTGGGTTACTTTACATTGCTATCAGAAGGCACACATAAAATATAAAACACTGACAAGTTTACAATTCTATTTTTGCCCAAGTAATCCCTACATCTAAAAGACTCCAAATAGTTTTAGTCTATATTTGCCTGGGGCAGATTTGTAACTGCAAAACCTTTATTTTCTTTTCTATTCTTTCCAGCTTTTATTCTCAGGGTATTCTTGCAAACCATTTGCATTGTAATACCTAAAAAAAATTGTGTCACACCTGGCTCTGCACTCAGGAATTACTCCTGGTCATGCTCAAAGGACCATATGGGCTGCTGAGGATCGAACTAGGGTCTGAGTGCAAGGCAAATGCCCTCCTCACTGTAACGATCACTCTGTTATTACCTAGAGACATATCCTATCCTTGGGGGATTTTGTTATGAAAATGAATTCCCACCAGTTGCATCTCCAATTTCCTCCATTTTATAAACTACTGAAAACCCCATGAAATCCCTCCTAAAGAAATTAATGTAACACTCATGCAAGGAAACTAAAAGAATTATAAATTTTCCTTACCAAATATCTTGTACCCCAAATTAAATAGTGATAAAGAAGTTGACTTCCTAAAGCAAATTAGAATAATTGACTGCCCTACAATAGCCACCTGCACTCCACTGTTTTCATAAGCAACCAATTTTCAGGGAATCAGAAAGAAAAAGGCCAAATGGTTAAATTACCACATGACTAAAAACAGCAGTGCCCTTATGGAAACCATACAGTGGTTTTCCCAGGTGGTAACACTGGATAGGTCTTATGTCCTAGCTGGGTGGGATGGGTGAGGGGAGACGAGTATGTTTTTATATTATGTGGTAGGGAAAGGTTCTTGTAATACTCCTAGTAATTCCTGTAAATAAAGATAAAAGCAATGGCAGAATATTATCAAGTTTTTATACAGCTGCTACAGCTTATTGCACAGGACTCAATTAACAGCACAGAAACAGCTGGCTTTGAGGGTGAAAGCCAGACTAAGGTACCAAAGGTGCTGATGTTAACATGACTAAAGACACATGTTCCATAAAACCTCTTCCAGTCTCTCTCTCTTCTTCTGTCTCTCTCTCTTTTTCTGTATCACTCTGATTCTCTCTCACACCACACACACACACACACACACACACACACACACACACACACACACAACTTTATTTTGAAAGCCTCCCAAGAAAGTAAAACTCATACTGAAAGAGAGTCCATTCTAGTTGAGCTAGTCCATTATTATGGGGTATAGAAGTTACATTTGAAAGTAGTTGAAAAGGCAGAAATCTGGCCTCTCTACCCTTTTTGGGGTGGGGGTGATAATGGAGAATTGTGGATTTTTGCCTATTTTACTTTTTAACTTTTTATTTTGGGGGAGATTGGTTGGTCCACAGTGATTGTAGACAGGAAATACTCCTAAATATATTCAGGGATCACTCCTGGGTAACCAAATGTGGTGCTAGGCATTGAACCTTGATTGGTCATGGGCAAGGCAGCTGCCTTATCTACTGTATTATCTCTTTACTGCATTCTCTACCAACACTGCTCAAATAACTAAGAATTGAAGTTTCATATGACCCAGAAATCCCTCTTCTTGGCATCTATCCCAATGGCCCAAAACTCTTTCCAGAAAAGGCATTATGCTCCTATGCTTGTTGCATCATTATTTACAATAGTCCAAAATATGGAAATAGCCTACTATTTAAGAGGAGATGACTAGATAAAGATACTGTGGAATATATACACAAGAGAGTACTACTGATGTATAAAAAAGATAAAATTGTGCAATCAGTTGCTATGTGAATGCATCTGTAGAGTGCCATGCTGAGTAAAATCAATCAGAGGATAGGGAAAGATACAGAATGATCTTCCTCATATGTGATATATAAATAACATGGTAAGGTAATAACACATGGCCAAAGGCATCAGAACCTGATAAATCAACTACAGAACTGAATTTGCCAAAGTGGGGGAGAAGGGAGGTAAAGTTGGGAGATTTGGTGTTGGAACATTATCTGTATTGTTAACTATAAATCCCGATACCTACAATTTTTTTAAACCTCAATTCATTTAAAAAACAAAATAAAGGAACTAAAGGAATAAGGTTGATGTTCTACCAAAAAAATGGCAGGAAAGCATGCTTCATGACACAAGGTCTGCCCTTCAATTTCTATATCTCCAAGTCTAC
Organism: Cryptotis parvus; assembly: GCA_021461705.1. NCBI lineage: Eukaryota > Metazoa > Chordata > Mammalia > Eulipotyphla > Soricidae > Cryptotis > Cryptotis parvus. The sequence continues at coordinate 15,338 of JAJIBD010027063.1, forward strand.
CTGTAAAACAAATGTGGTCATTTTCACTGAAATTTGGCAAAATTTTGCTGAAACTCTGCCTTCCCTCCTTTGCTTCTAGGTAAGTGTGTTTGACTCCCGGCCCAGTTCAAAGGACAGTTGAACACACGTGAATTCATTGATATCCAAACTGGCATAGCTGATCCTCGAAGAGGGAAGAGGAGAACACCATCTGCTGAGTATCTCCAGAGTACTACCTGATAGTGGGGAAGAAACAGAATCCCATAAGTACTCATGCCCAGACTACCACAGCAACATAGAGAAACAACACATATCTCCACCTCAAAGAGCTGATGAAGAAAACAACCCTGAAGACTCAAAAAAGAATACACATATACATATTCTCTCTTACAAAGAATTCAAAGAAATAGTGAGGATGTTTAATGAGCTCAATGACAAAGTGGAAGGGATGCCTAATAAAATACAGGAGGACATAAATTAAGCAGTGGAAAGGGCAGTTTATAAATTACAGGAGGAAATGAGAGCTGAAATGAGAACACTACAAACAGAAATATCATCAATAAACAACTCAGTAGATAAAATGAAAAATACAATGGGGGCTCTCAACAGCAGGATAACAGCAGCAGAAGACAGAATCAGTGAGAATGACCATGAACTGCAAAAAGCATTCAGGATAATGCAGCAGATGAAAAAAGACCAAAAAATGGATGAGCAGCAGAACAGAGAACATTGGGATGATTCCAAGAGGAAGAACATAAGAATCACTGGAGACCCAGAGCGACAGGAAGGTTCATGATCACGATCTTCCGTTAATCATCTATTTGATAGAGCGGGCACCAGTAAAATCTCCATATGTCCTGTCTCATGCCAGTAGAGCAAAGGGCATCGGCTTGCTACAGGAACATAAAGAGCCTCAAACCATTATATTAGGTCATGGGAATGACCTAATATAATTGTTACTGGCATTTGGCATGTCAAATACAACACGAGCAGCTTGCTAGGCTTGCCGTCGCGGGAGGCATATTCTTTAAACACCTCCAAATAAAGCATTTATTGATGAACCGCGCGGCCACAAGCGGCCGCGTGAGCCGGACTGTGGGCGCGGGGGAGGCGGCCGTTGGGAAGAAACCGGGGGGGGGCGGATCCGGGCTGTGATGGGCTGGTCGGCTGGGTGGAGTTCTGAAGAGAGGGAAGTCCGGATGTGGAAAATGGCGGCGCCCGTGGAGTGGGTGGGGGTCATCTGGCTTGTTGTGAGGTTCTGGGTCGGTTTCCCCAAGGAAATAAGAACAATTAAAAACTCCTTGCAGAAAAGTTCCCAGAGTTAAAAACAGAGGCATCCAGATTCATGAAACCTGAAGGATACCAGCAAAACAAAACCCCAATTAAAAGTCTCCAAGACATATCCTGCTCAGACTAATGAATGCCATAGATGGAGACACAATTCTTCAAGCGGCAAGATCAAAGAAGGAAATTTTATACAAAGGAGCATTCATTCGACTTTCAGCAGACCTATCAGAAGAGACCCTCCAAGCTCCAAGGCAGTGGTGGGATATAGTGAAAAAACTCAATGAAATGAGGGCCTCACCAAGAATTCTTTACCCAACTAGACACTCATTCAGATTTGAAGAACAGATGCACAGATTCTTGAATAAACAACAGCTGAGGAACTTCATAGACTCAAAACCAACATTAAAAGAAGAGCTGAAATAGCTACACTAAGACAATACAAAACCCAAAAAGAACAACAAACTTATACAGAAAGATGGCACAAAAATCCCATGACAATAATCTCTCTCAATGCCAACAATCTAAATACATCAGTTAAGAGACATAGAGTGGCAAAATGAATCAAAAAACTGAACTCAACATTCTGCTGCCTTCAAGAAATGCATCTGAGCAATCAGAGCAAAGACAGGCTCAAAGTTCAAGGCTGGAAAATAATTCTTTGCTCAAACAACCCCTCCGAAAAGGCCAGGGTGGCCAACTAGTATCCAACAACATAGACTTCAGGCTGAAAAGGTCAGAAGAGACCATGAAGGTCGCTTCTTAATAATCAAGGGATACATATATCAGGAAGAAACTACACTCCTAAACATATGTGCACCCATCCAGGGGCCAACAAAATACCTAAAACAATTGCTAATAGACTTCAAAGAAGACATTGGCAGCAAGACGATTGTAGTTGGAGACTTCAGCACTGCACTATCAACTCTTGATAGCTCGACAAGACTGAAACTCACCTTGAAAGTACTGGCCCCTAAAGGAAGAAATGGAAGTGTGCTATTAGATATATACAGGGCATTATACACATAGCTTGATACACATTTTTCTCCAGTGCACATGGAGCATACTCCAAGATAGATCACATGCTGAACCACAAAAGTTACCTCCATAAACCAACCTGGTAGAACTTACTTCAATAGTTTATGTTTATATTACCCATAGCACCTAAGTAAGGCTAGATAGAGAACTTATTTTCTAACCAACATGTGCAGTTAGATAATACTTCCTGTTTTATGCTTACATTGAGTTACTGGCAGGGAATGAGCTGTACTTTTAAACCATTTCCCTCAATTTACCCTGTCTTTCTCTCAGATTTAGATACCTGGAACAATTTAGAAATCCTGTCATAAGAACCAGATAATTTGCCAATTTTTGTTTAGGTACTTATATCTTACCCAATATTCTATTCCTTAAGGATCTAAAACTCATCACTAAACTTCATTTCTGTATCTGTTCAAAACAGTATACTCAGAGTTAGGTTGTAGACACTAAGAAAAAATGATATACTGATAAATAAAAATGAATAATAATATGTATAGTAGCTATCAGTTTATTTGGACATTTTAATAGGATAGAAAGTTTTGTTATCATAGTTTGTTGCATATACTTTTAATGCAAACACACTGTTAATTGTAGGAAATAAAAAATACAACTATTGGGAGCCATCGTGATAGTCCAGCTAGTAGGATGTTTGCCTTGCATGTGGTCAACCTGAGTTTGATTCCCAGCATCCCATATGGTCCCTGAGCACCACCAGGAGAAATTCCTGAATGCAGAGCCAGGAATAACCTCTGATCATTGCCAGGTGTGACCCAAAAAAAGCAAAACATAAATAAATAAAATTTTTGAAAAATACAACTATTGTAAAATTCAAAAAGAGATAATTACTACAACTCCAATTGTTTACATTTTAGATGTTTGTATATAATGTTTGAATATATTGCTTTTATAGAATTTACCATTCACTGTCTCACTGTCTTCCCATTGTTCATGGATTTCCTCAGTGGGCACTAGTAACATCTCCATTAGTCCTGTCACATCAAGTGCAACCCAAGGGCATCTACTTGCTACAGGGACAGGAGGAGCCCGAAACCATTTCTCAGGTTATGGAACTGAGGTCCATAATAGTTACTAGTCTCTGGCATAAAAGTAAATAAAACACGGTAGCTTGCCAGGCTTTGCCGTGTAGGTGAGTATAGTCTCAGTAGAAGGCTCTCAACCCTAGCATATACTGATGAAACTTAAAGGGGGAAGATCAGGTTTTCTCTTGGATGGAGCTCTGAGGAACTATGGAGTCTGGAGGTTGAAAATGACTAACTGCATGATGTGTGATTTGCTCTGACTTCTTGCCAGTCTTACTGGTATCAGTTAAAATATGTCTATAACTGTGTACTATGTATAAATGTGTACTATGTATAAATGTGAAAGAAATTGGGAAGAACCTTATGCAAAATTCAGTATCCTATAAATATATCGTGCAGTTGCTTCTGCGGCCGCGCGCCAAGGGACCATTACAGAACTAAAATAGAAATACATCAGGTGAGGGCTTACCTTATATATATAGCCTACCCAGGTTAGATACCTGGTACCATGCACAGTCCCCTAAACTCTTTCAATGGTGATCCCTAAAGGTAAAGAAGGCAAAGCTAGCCGTAAGCCCTGCCCACTGCCAGTGTGCTCATAAAACAAGCAAAAGAACTTATCATTGCAGCACTATTTACAAAGGCCATGAGTAACCCAAGTGCCCAACAAGTGAGAAGCTAAAGAAAGAAATTGTGGGTATATATATAAAAGAGAAATACTCAGCTATAAGGAAAGATGAAGTTTGTTCTTTGCTACAACATAAATTTAAATGATGGGGGGTCTTGCTAAACTAAATAAATACTGCAAATACAAATATTAAATGGTTTCTCTCTTGAATAGTATATGAAACAAAGTAAGGAAATTGAAAATGTTCAGTTAAAAACCAAATATTAGTTTCTGACAACAGAATACTGGCTATCAATGGAGATAGCGAGTAGAGGGAATGGTCCTGCAGGCAACAGTAGAGGAATACTGGCACTTCAGCTGTGGTTGAAGTACGGTAAGTGAACCCCTAGCACATATTAACATTTATACTCTAGTAAACTAATGTCATCTCAACCAATGGGGGTGAGGAACACCAGACAGTGTTCAGGACTTACTCCTGGATCTGTGCTCAGGAATAAATCTTGACAGGTCTGTGGAACCTTATGAACTGCTAGGGATCAAACCCAGGTTGACTGTATGAAAGGCAAGAACCCCACTTGCTATACTATGGCCCCTCAATAAAAATCTATTGCTATGTTGTGTACTTGAAAATGTAAGAATACCACATGTATTTTGGTTCACATCTTTATTAGATAAATTATCTAACAACTTCTATAGGAATAAAAATATTCTTACAATATTATTAATAATTGCATATAATTAAATTTTATAGAAAATGAACTAAGTCTAATCAACAGTTGAGTTACTTCTAGTGTTCTGCATTGTAAATGACTCTGCTCACTTACAATGTTCCTTCCCACTTTGGATATCAATCCTTTGACTTAGAATTTGGACCTGTGTCTAACACCATGCACAAAAATCAGATCAAAGTGGATTAAAGATCTCAATATCAGACTTGAATCCATAAAGTACATTGAAGAAAATATAGGAAAAACCCTCCATGACATTGAAGCTAAAGGCATCTTCAAAGATGAAACATCACTAACAAAGCAACTAGAAGAAAAGATAAACATATGGGACTACATGAAACTAAAAGCTTCTGCACCTCAAAAGAAACAGTGACTAAGATACAAAAGCAACAACAGAATGGGAAAGAATATTCACCCAATACCCATCTGATAAGGGGTTAATATCCAGGATATATCAGGCACTGGTAGAACTTTACAAGAAGAAAACAAACAACCCCATCAAAAAATGGGGGAGAAGAAATGAACAGAAACTTCAGCAAGGAAGAAATTCGAATGGCCAAAAAACATATGAAAAAATGCTCATCATCACTAATCATCAGAGAGATGCAAATCAAAACAACAATGAGATACCACTTTACACCACAGAGACTCGCACATATTCAAAAGAACAAGAACAACAAGTGCTGGCGTGGGTGTGGGGAAAAGGGGACACTCATCCATTGTTGGTGGGAATGCCAGCTGGTACAGCCTTTCTGGAAAATAATATGGACATTCCTCCAAAGACTAGAAATTGAACTCCCATTTGACCCAGCCATACCACTCCTGGGAATCTACTCTGGGAAACCAAAAATACGCAGCGGAAACACCATCCCTACTTTTATGTTCATAGCAGCATTATTCACAATAGCCAGAATCTGGAAGCAACCAGAGTGCCCGAAAATCGATGACTGGATAAAAAAGCTTTGGGACATCTACACAATGGAATACTATGCAGCTGTTAGGAAAAATGAAGTTATAAAATTTGCCTACAAATGGATGGACATGGAGAAGATTATGTTGAGCGAAATTAGCCAGAAGGAGAGAGACAGATACAGAATGACTGCATTTATATGCATAACATAAATATATATATGTACATATTATGATACCAATATCCAAGGTCAAGTGAAACATACATCAGGAGGTCCTGTCAAAGGTGGAAATTATCACAAACGTGTGGGAGTCAGAGGCTAGGTAAGACAGAAAATGGAACAGTGTGCTAACAATTGTTGAGGGTACTTATGCCAACCTAGAACTGAGCATTAAATAGAGGCAAAAGATACACATGACAACCCTTTAATGTATGTTCTGTAATCCATAGTCTGGAGGGGAAGGAAAAGAGAAAGAGAGAGAAATGGAAAGAAATAAAGAACCTGCCATGGAGGAGGGCTGGGGAGGGAGGAGGGAACCGGGGACGTTGGTGGTGGGAGATGGGCACTGGTGGCGGGATGGGTGCTGCAACACTGTATGACCAAAACCCAAATATGAACTTTTTAATTGTATATCTTTGTAATTGTAAAAATAAAAAATTAAAAAAAAAGAATATAGCTTAGTCATTGAGAACTTACTTTACATGTGCTCTTGTGTTTAATTAAAAACAATCCAATGCCTTATAAATAATTCTTCTCATCCATTTTAACTTATTAATGCAATAAAATATTCATTCCATGAAAATATTTTATCCATTGCATAAAAGTGCATAAAGTTCTCATTACATTTAGTTTACTGTATCACTGTATCACTGTCTTCCCGATCATCATCGATTAGCTCAAGCGGGCACCAGTAACATCTCCATATGTCCTATCTCATGTTAGTAGTGCCCAAGGGCACATGTTTGCTCCAGTATCATAAAGAACCTCAAACCATTCCATCAGGTCATGGGAATGAGGTCTAAAATTGTTACTGGTATTTGGCATATAAAATATGACAAGGATAGCTTGCCAGGCTCTGCTGTGCAGGTAGCATACTCTTGTAGTCATCTCTAAATCCAGCATTTATAGATGAACTGCATGGCAGCAAGCAGCCAGGCGGAGCCGGGCTGTGGTAGACTGGTCTTCTGGGTGGAGTTCTGACGAGGGGGAAGTCCGGATGTGGAGAATGGAGGCCCTCATGGAGTGGGGGATCATCTGGCTTGTTGCTAGGCTCTGCTGGGGTGGCGGGCCAGGGCTAGAACCTGCCATCCCTCCTGGGCACCTCATGAGCGGCTGAGCACAGGGGAGAGCCAGTTCCGCCCCATGTCTGTGAGTCTCTGGATCAGCATACCTGAGCCAGATTTAAAAAAATGACAGCAGCAGGGTGGATCTCGATGAGCCAGGCTGTGATAGGCTGGTCTGTAGGGTGGAGTTCTGAGGAGAGGGAAGTCCGGATGTGGACAATGGAGGCCCTCATGGAGTGGGGGTTGTCTGGCTTATTGCAAGGCTCTGCTGGGGTGGCGGGCCAGGGCTAGAACCCGCCATCCCTCCTGGGCACCTCGTGAACGGCTGGGCATAGGGAGAGCCAGTAGCAGTAGTTTACTGCTTAATTTAAATAATCCCATCTTATAAAATCTTAAGTAATGATTGTTTCGGTACTTTTCTATAATAACATTTACCTTTTCCACAACATGTCACACGATTATAATATAAATATGCACTATAAATGATCTACTCATAAAATTTTATTTATAAATGTGCTGGAGGCATCTTTGAGAAATTATCCAATAACACATATCTTGATACCTAAGAATACAAAATAAAAGTAAAAGTAGAACATTTGTGGTATCTGAAAGTTACAGAGGACTATTGGAACTCTACAAGGTGATCTCTCACTCATTGGGAAAATAAGAGAATGTTTCCCTGATCATAAACACTTGAAAAGTGCTATATTTTACAAGAAACACAGAAAAAGAAAATCACATTATAAATATGTGTAAAATTATTTATTATGTTTTAAAATGTTTCAATTTCAAATGTGTTTTTAATTTTACTATGATTATAGTAACCAAATAAATTACCTATTATCGAAGGAAACTATAATCAATTGTCAGAGAGCCCCATTTAAACAAATGACACAAAAGAAATAGAAAATCTAAGGAGTACATGAAATATTAATAAGTTCTCCATATTTTTCTCTGGTGAAAACCGTAGTCTCTAGAGAATATGTTCCTTGTTTAATCTCAAGTCACACATCCTGTGATGGTGGGGGAGGGTTGCTGGGCTAGCAATATAATTCAAGGATTTAGACTCTCAGTTCTGTCCACCTTCCATCACTCGATGTAGCTTTTCCAAAGGATGTTAAAAAATTTATTCAGGGCAAGGATTCCTAGCTGAACAGTGTAGAAATGTGAGAGGATACTTCACCTGACATGCTGAGTTGATGAACCTTTTCTGCAAGTCTGTAAGACTGGGAAGTTCATCCTGAATTTGTCCATTCAACAAGTTGTATACTGAGTGTCTATGATATACCTGGCATTGCATTAAACACTGGGGACCATGCAAGGAATGAACCAAACCTTTGGAAGGATGCCTGTCCAGACACTCTTGTCTGCTGCTTGATTTGGAGAGGTGTGAGTGGGAGCAACCAGGTGTTGATCTGGCTCCAGGGACATGAGTGCAAGTGTTCCAGTGTAACACGCCATGCTTTATGCAGATCACTTTGTGCTCAGTATTCTGGAAACTACATTAAAACATGCAAATGCTATTCCCTCCTGTTATTAATCTCTCTGTAGCCACTAGGTCTTCTCTCTCGCAGTGCCCCTTCTCTGACTTTCTGTCCAGAATGAAGAGTTCATCCAGTGGTAGGTTGTTTGTTTGGTTCCAATCTTTATATCATGGTCAGTGATTTTGTTATGTTCTGTCATCTCTTTAATGTACATTCAGTGAGGTAAAAATCAAACTGAAGGGAATTTTACAGATGCAGAATAAAGGGAACCTGAAAGATCACTTGGACCAAAGACCTCTTTTACAAATGGAAAAAAACTGATGCTCAGAGAGATATAGTGGTTCATCTTGGACCTAAAGTTGCTGGAATGAGAATCCAAAGTATTCTAATTTCCAAAACAGTGTATGTTCCACTCTCACTTGAAAATAGGCTCATTTTACATCTAATCCCTAACCTTAGTAAAATGGTACCCATTTACTCTTTCTCTGCGATCTATTTTGATCCTAATCCCAATCTTCTAAAAAATGTAAATGGTATCTATATTCACAGTAATGAGTGGACATTGTGGAGAAGAAAAGTTTTATATTAAAAAGTATCACTCATAACTTTGTTCTAATACTTCATTGGCTGTTGCATTTCAGTCTCCTTTTTGCATAGAAATTATTTCCACACTCTCATATAGTACAATAGGGAATAGATATTCAGACTTTAACTGTCCCCTAGTACACAACTCCTACAACACTATCTTTTGCCTTATCCAAAGATTAGAGATGGTTTGGGGACCCAGGTAGTTTCAGGATGAGAACTGGTCTCCCAAGATGAAGCCATGATTACAAGATCAGAGAGCTTTTGACTCCATACCACAATCTCCAGGAATAAGAAAATGACTAGAGATTGAGATACTCACCTGTGTTAATGATTTTATCCATCATGAGTATCTAAGGAATCTTCCAGAAAAGTCTTTATAGGATGAGGTTCAGGGGGTTTCTATGTCAGTGAACACAAGATGCTGAGAGAATATCATGACTGGAAAGTGTTTGTAAACCCACATCCCTCCCTCCCCTATTGCACTTTACAAGTCTTTCATTTGATTTGGATATTTCTGAGTTATATTCTTTATAATAAGCTATTAATAAATAATAATATTTTCACTTGTCACTTGTCTTCCCGTGTTTATCAATTTGCTCAAGTGAGCACCAGTAACATGTCCATTTGTCCCTGCCACATGCTAGTGTTAGCCCTAGGACATCTGCTCACTACAGGAACATGAAAAGCCTCAAACCAGTCAGGTCATGAGAATTATGTCAATCACCATTACTGTACTTGGCATATTGAATATGACATGGGTAGCTTGCCAGGCTCTGACATGTGGGTGGGATACTCTCGGTAGTAGGTAGGCTCTCAGTTCATTCATTTACTGATGAACTGGGTGGCCGCTTTGTGGCTGCATGCAATAGAGAGAGCTGGTAGCAGCTCTGCCCCATGTATCTCTGACTGTGGTTCCAGCATACCTGAGCTTGAAATAGGCTTCTCTATAGGGTAGGACTCTGACGAGCAGGGCTTGAGATCGGTTTTTCTCTGTATGGAGCTCTGACAAACTGTAGAGTTCAGATGTTGAAAAAGGCTGACATCATGGTGTGGCGGTTCCTCTGGCTTCTTCCAAGACTCTATGGGGATGGTGAGCCATGGCCAGAGACACAGATACACGGGTCAGAGCTTCTACCAGCTCTCCCTGTGCTCCACTGATCATGAGGTGTCTGAGAGGGAGGACGAGTGTCTGTCCCTGGCCCACCATCCCCATAGAGCCTTGGAAGTAAGCCAGAGGAACCCCCGCACCACGATGGCAGCCTTTTTCAACATTCAGACTCCACAGCTCATCAGAGCTCCACCCAAGAGAAAATCTGATCTCAAGCCCTGCTCCAGAGTCCCTCACTATAGAGAAGCCTATTTCAAGCCCAGGTATGCTCAAGTAGCATTGAATAATAATAATAATAAGATAATGATAATAATATATTAATAAATAATAACAAAAATATTTTAGATTTTATTTTATTATTTTAAATAATAGAACTATAAAAATAATAAATAGTAATAATAAATAATAATGAAAATGCCTTTTGAAGTTTTTGAGAGCCTTTCTTGTGGGGATAGTTGTGAGAACCCTAGCTTTTTAGCCTGAAAAGGGAGAATTGGCTATTGTATAGAAAACCCCACATATTTAGTTTCAGAAAATGCTTTAAGTAAGAAGAGTTACTAACACTGTAAATCCTAGTATGTATCCCTTAAATTTCCTGTTTCTTTCCTTCTTTGACCACCATTTCATCCAGTTCTTCATACTCTCTGTATAAATGTTTCCAATTTATTTTACTAGTTTTATCTTCTCCTTTGAACTCCAAAATGCATACACAGCTTTCTATGTGGACAACAAATAAATGCTTAAAATGTTGCTTGTCAAAACTTGAAACACTAAGATTTGCTACCCAACCTTAGGGTCATCCTTAACTTTCTTTTCTATAATTCCACTTTACAAACACTGCTGACTCTTATTTCAAAGCATCCAGAATATGCTCACTGATCCCATGTTCCGTTACACTGCTTAATCTCTCGTTTAGAATACTGCAACTTTTTTTAACTGGTTAACTACTCCATCTCTTGCTACTTTCAACATAGAAGTCAGTTATGTTGCCTGAAACAAGCAATTCCTATAAGCCTTATGTAAATATATATACACATACATATATATGCATCTAGTTCAATTTCAATGGAAAACAATATGAAGACTTCTCAACAAAGTGTGAATAGAGCTTCCATATGACCCAGTAATCCCATACATAGTAAGTAGTCAGATTTCATGGTCACAGATGGAGATAGTCTATAGAGTTATCATATTATTCCATTTGTAAACTGTCAAATATATATATATATAATCAATATGTATTATAGTAAAATACCTTAATACTGAGTACTCTAAACAGAACATAAATGTTAATGCATCAGTTAAAATTAATTCAGGATACCGTTATTACGATGGATAGAAAGAAATATGACTGTATAACTATATCCAAGTACCAGCTAAAGAAATTATAATAAACAACAGAAAGTTTACTATGTTGTAAAGTGAAATTTCAGGAGTTTATTCAGAGAGATATGTGCCTTTTAATGTAATCCCTCAAGTTTTATTAATGGCAAGACTTGGATTCTTAAAAAAAATCTGAATACAATAACAGAATGAGTACTGACCTAATTCTCTGTGACACTTGGGTCTCTTCTTTCCACCTGCTGATACTATTAGAAAAGGCAGCAACTGGAAACACATTTTCTCACAGACAAACGCCTCCTGTTGAGTAGTAGTTGAAGATCCATTTCAGTGGCAAAGGGCATGACAGTTAATGGGCGTTAAAAATAAACCAAATGGGGTGGAAACAAATGTGTACTGAGAAAAAAACACTCTCTTAGTAACTCAGAACTTATAGGTACACAAGACCTAAAGTTTGAGAATCAGTTATTGGGCATGATGCCATCCTTCTCTGGTGTCATTGCAACTTCTGTGCTCAATCTCTTGAAATAAATTCCAGTGTTAAGTGGTTGCTCACATTTAAACACAGTCAAATCTGTGATCTGAGATGTCGCAAAATGCATATCTGTGCCATCAAGGAGAAGATAATGCGTATACCATTCCAATAAGATTAGACTCATCAAGTAATTTTAAATACCTCTCAGGGTTGGACCAGAGAGATAGTACAGTGGGTAGGGCATTTGCCTTGCATGCAGCTGGCCTGGGTTTGATCCCTGGCATTCTCTATCGTCCCAGAGTACTGCAGAGACTAATTCCTGAGTGCAGAGTCTGGAATAAGTCCTAAGTAGTGCCAGTATGGCCAAAACAAATTTTTAAAAACACAAACTATGATTGGATGATGAAAAATATCAAGAATGTTAATGAAATCTAGAACTTTAATGATCTATCTCACTGTGCTATGATTGCATTTTGTGTGTGGTTGGCTCTTGATAATAACATATTAAGTGAGCAAATGGACAGTTTAATCTACTGTAAATATCTCTACAGTGATAGTATAGACTGCATAAGAATGAAACTCCTATAGCATGCAGGTTGCTCCACTATATCTTATTATAATGCCAGTCTTCCAGTGCATTAGTTTTAAAAACTATTTTCTGGTTTAATCTATCTTGTAGTTTCACCGAGAAAAAGTCCTAATAAACTTCTGGACGCTAGAGTTTTTTTTTCTTTTAGTGCCAAAAAAAATACCCATGGCATAATGCCAAGTAGCAACTCTAAGGACAGAATTCCCATTGATAATAATATAAAGAACATTTTTCTTTTTAAAAAATTTTTATTATACTCCCTTGAGATATAAAGCTACAAAAGTGGTCATGTTTGGATTTTAGTCATACAGTCTCTGGCACCCATTCCTCCATCAGTGCCCATTTCCCTCCACTAATGTCCATGATTTCTCCCCATTTCCCAGCCTGTATCTATGCAGGCAATTTTCTTTTTTTTAATTTTTTATTTTTAAAATTACAAAGATATACAATTAAAAAGTTCATATTTGGGTTTTGGTCAAACAGTGTTGCAGCACCCATCCCGCCACCAGTGCCCATCTCCCACCACCAACCCCGGTTCCCTCCCCCCCCCAGCCCTGCTCCATGGCAGGTTCTTGATTTCTTTCCGTTTCTCTCTCTTTCTCTTTTCCTTCCCTCCAGACTATGGATTACAGAACATACATTAAAGGGTTGTCATGTGTATCTTTTTGCCTCTATTTAATGCTCAGTTCTAGGTTGGCATTAGTACCCTCAACAATTGTTAGCACACTGTTCCATTTCTGTCTTACCTACCCTCTGAATCCCACACGTTTGTGATAATTTCCACCTTTGACAGGACCTCCTGATATATGTTTCACTTGATCTTGGATATTGGTATCATAATATGTACCTATATATTTATGTTATGCAGATAAATGCAGTCATTCTGTATCTGTCTCTCTCCTTCTGGCTAATTTCGCTCAACATAATCTTCTCCATGTCCATTCATTTGTAGGCAAATTTTATAACTTCATTCTTCCTAACAGCTGCATAGTATTCCATTGTGTAGATGTACCAAAGCTTCTTTATCCAGTCATCGATTTTCGGGCACTCTGGTTGCTTCCAGATTCTGGCTATTGTGAATAATGCTGCTATGAACATAAAAGTAGGGATGGTGTTTCCGCTGCGTATTTTTGGCTTCCCAGAGTAGATTCCCAGGAGTGGTATCACTGGGTCAAATGGGGTTCAATTTCTAGTCTTTGGAGGAAAGTCCATATTGTTTTCCAGAAAGGCTGTACCAGCCGGCATTCCCACCAACAATGGATGAGTGTCCCCTTTTCCCCACACCCACGCCAGCACTTGTTGTTCTTGTTCTTTTGAATATGTGCGAGTCTCTGTGGTGTAAAGTGGTATCTCATTGTTGTTTTGATTTTATGCAGGCAATTTTCATATCTCTCTCTCTTTCTGTCTCTCCCTTCCTTCTTTTATACACTGCAGCTTGCAGTACAAACAGTTAGAGGTTATCACGAATATCCTTTTGCCTATTTTCAATGCCCAGTTCTATGCTGGTATTATCATTTACAATAATTATTAGTATACTGTTCCTTTCTCTGTATTGCCTAACCTCTGACTCCCACACATTTTCAGAAGGCTCTACCCACTTTTAAAAAAAATTTTTATTATACTCCCATGAGATATACAGCTACAAAAGTGTTAATTATTGGATTTTAGTCATACAGTGCTCTGGCACCTATCCCTCCATCAGTGCCCATTTGCTTTGTAAAAACAAAACACCTGACAAAACCTCCTGATCCATGTTTTGTCTGGCCTTGGATTTTGGTATCACTCTATTTTTTTATATCCCACAAATAAACGCAGTCATTCTATATCTGTCCTTTTCCCTCTGGCTAATTTCACTTAACATGATCCTCTCCGTGTCCCCCCATTTATAGGCAAATTTCATAACTTGATTTTTCTAACAGGTGCGTAGTATTCCATTGTGTAGATATACCAAAGTTTCTTTATCCGGTCATCAGTTCTTGGGCACTCTGGTTGTTTCCAGATTCTGCCTATTATGAATAGTGCTGCTATGAAAATAAAAGTGCAGATGGTGTTTTCTGCTGTGTGTTTTTGGCCTTCCAGGGCATATTCCCAGGAGTGGTATGGCTGGGTCAAATGGGAGCTCGAATTCTAGTCTTTGGAGGAATGTTCATATTGTTTTCCAAAACGACTATACCAGCCTACATTCCCACCAACAGTGAATGAGAATCCCTTTCTCCCCGCATCCATGCCAGCACTTATTGTTCTTTTGGATATGTGCCAGTCTTTTTTGGTGTGAGATAATATCTCATTGTTTTTTGATTTGCATCTTTCTGATGGTAATGATGATGAGCATTTTTCATATGTCTTTAGCCATTATTTTTTCTTCCTTGTCGAAGTTTCTGTTCATTTCCTCTCCCCATTTTTTGATGGGGTTGACTGTTTTCTTCTTGTAAAGTTCTACCAGTGCCTGATATATCCTGGATATTAACCCTTTATCAGATGGGTATTGGGTGAATATTCTTTCCCATTCTGCGGACTGTCTTTGTATCTTGCTCACTGTTTCTTAAAGAGCATTGTTTTCAAGCTACACAGTCAATGTCCCTAAGACTATACATACCCTAATCCTGTTAACACTGTTTCTCTTCATAAGTGGTCTTGCTGTTTCTGTTTATCTCCCCCCCATTGAGATTCTGTTTCATTTTATGTATATCACAAATTTTCATTTGAGTTATCACAATAAAACCATAGCAGCAAATCTCCTTACCTCTAAAACCTTCTTCCTTCAGTTCTTCTCAAAATATTATATCTTTTAAACATTCTCAATTTGGTTTGAAATGTAATGAAGTCCAAACTCTTCAGAAGGAAGCAAAAGTCTTTCACAAACATGCCTAAGTGAAGAGTGATCTGATATTCCTTCCTACCACATACCCACCTGCAAAAATATAAGCACAAGCTACAGATGCACTAAGTTCTCTTCCCCAGGTAGCTTCTTTTTCCTGCCCATGTATGTTTCATAGATATAATGCTTCCGCATCTTTATACTCAAAGTTAAATGTTAGTCTTCCCTGGCCAGCCCTCTGCTACACCTTAACCCACCAGTTAAAATAGCTTGACCAGAAGTCAACAGAAACAACATAGAAAAAAATTTCTTTGTAAAAACAAATTTTTATTGACTGATATTCTATGATTTAAACTACTGTTAATAATGATTTTTCAAGCACATAATTCCAACATATCCATCAGAAGCGTAGCCACCACCCTAGAAAAACATTATTTAAAAAAATTGTTTTATAGGCACTGTGAGATACAGCTACAAAGCTTTCATGATCTGGTTTCAGTCATACAATATTCTAAAACCATTCCTTCCACCAGTGTCCATTTCCAACCTCCAGTGTCCCCAGTATTCCTCCTGACATCCTCCACCCAGCCTGCCAATATGTGGCAGTCCTTCACTTTTCTTCTCTCCCCCTCTCTCTCTATCTTTTTTCTCTCTCTCCTTTTGAGAATGGGAGTGAAGATAGATGGTCGGCAACTACACCACCTCCGCTTCGCTGATGACATCATTCTAATAACACCAAGCATTCGCCAAGTGGCACAAATGCTGGCTGACTTCGACCAAGAATGTGGAAAGATAGGTCTACAGCTGAATCTCAACAGAACAATGTTCATGAAAAATGAACTAGTTCCAGAGGCCCCATTTACTCTCAATGGAACAAACATCTCTGAATGCAGCAGTTATGTGTACCTAGGTCGAGAAGTCAACATGATGAACGATCTAAAACCTGAGCTGCGCAGGAGTAAGAGAGCGGCATGGAATGCCTTCAAAGGCATCGAAGAAATAGCTAAAAGGACAAAGAACCTCCGCCTCCGGGCACATCTCTTCGACTCCACCGTTCTCCCTGCATTAACATACACCTCATAGACCTGGGCCCTATGAAAGCAGGGAAGAGAATGCTATTTAGGTCTCCCAGAGAGGAATTGAATGAGCTATGCTTGGAATATCACGCCTCACTCAAGTGAGAGAAGGAATCCGGAGTTCCGACCTCCATCGCCATTCCAGAGTCAAGGACGCTGCCTCATTTGCCAAAGCATTGAAAATCAGATGGGCTGGACATGTAACACAATTTGGAGATGACCTCTGGACTAGAGCTCTTACCTACTGGATCCCACAGGACGCTGTTCCTTGCTCTCCCTGTGCACAGCCGTTCATGAGGCAGTCGGGAGGCATGGCGGGTTCTAGCCCTGGCCCACCACCTCAGCAGAGCCTCACAACAAGCCAGAACGCCCCCCTCACTCCACGGGTGCCGCCATTTTCCACATTCGGACTTCCCTCTCATCAGAACTCCACCCAGCAGACCAGCCCATCACAGCCCGGATCATCGACACCCAGCCTGCACCAGCTTTTTTCCTCAATCTGGCCCAGGTATGCTGGTCCAGAGACTCTCAAACATGGGGCAGAGCTGTTCCTTGCTCTCCCTGTGCACAGCCGTTCATGAGGCAGTCGGGAGGTATGGCGGGTTCTAGCCCTGGCCCACCACCTCGGCAGAGCCTCACAACAAGCCAGAACGCCCCTCCCTCACTCCACGGGTGCCGCCATTTTCCACATTCGGACTTCCCTCTCATCAGAACTCCACCCAGCAGATCAGCCCATCACAGCCCGGCTCAGCGCCGCATAAGCATCCGCGTGGCTCAACAATAAATGCTTTATTTGGAGGTGTTTAATAGAGTTTGCCTCCCACTCGGCAAGCCTGGCAAGCTTCAGGATCGAACAATTATATTGGGTCATTCCCATGACCTAATATAATTGTTTGAGGCTCTTTATGTTCCTGTAGCAAGCCGATGCCCCTGGCTCTACTGGCATGAGACAGGACATATGGAGATATTACTGGTGCCCGCTCTAGCAAATAGATGATCAACGGGAAGATCGTGATCGATCGTGGTCGTGATTGAAAATCAGATGGGCTGGACATGTAACGCAATTTGGAGATGACCTCTGGACTAGAGCTGTTACCTACTGGATCCCACAGGACGTCAAAAGATCACTTGGCCGCCCACTTACAAGATGGTCAGACTTTTTCGTCAAGACCCTGAACGATCTGTTTGAGGCTCATTGTATTCCTGAAGCAACCAGATGCCACTGGGCCACACTGGCAAGTGATAGGGTCAAATGGAAATATTACTGTCACCTGCTCAAGCAAATCGATGAGTAACGGATGTCAAGTGATCAAGTGGTCTGCAATACAGATTCTGAGAGACCATCATGGTTGTCTTTTACTCACTTTCAGTACGCATCCCCCATCCAAGAGAGATCCCTTCCAACTATCATTTTCAGAGTGGTCCCTTCTCTATCCCAAATGTTCTCTCCCCCAGCACTTGAGAGAGGCTTCCAAACATGGGTCAATCCTCCTAGCATTTATTTCTACTGTCCTGGGATATTAATCTCATACTGTGATTTTTTATCACAGAAATAAGTGCAGTCATTCTATGTCCTTCTGGCTTATTTTACTCAGTAAGATACTATCCATGTGAGCATGCAGGCCTCAGACGCACCTGGGAAAGCTGAAACTCCGCTTTCCTCCTGGCTAAACTGACCATGGGGCTCTCGGGAGGGCAGATGGGTTTTGGGAGTGGGCCCATAGCCTCCGGGGGGTCCTGGAAGCAGCCGGATGAGATTCGCCCACCACACTAGCCACCACCTTTGCTGTCTGGATGCTGGAACACTGCCTCACGACCAGATTGACAGAGCAAAACCAGTTCGAGCCCAGGTCGCTTGGCCGCTTGCGGCCGCACGGTTCATCAAAATAGTGGAAACAGGGATGTCCTTTAATCCACTGCATTCCACGATGTGCAGGAAATTTTGGCTGGAGGGAGAGATAGGGAGGAGAGAGAGGACATGCAGAACCCGACAAGTAGTTGAGGTGAGGGAGGGGGAGGGAGGTGGGGACATTGGTGATGGGAGATGGGTTTGGGTGGAGGGTTGGGTGTTGGAACGCTGTGGAACCAGAACTCTGCATGAGCATCTTGCAATTGTATGTCTAAAATGGTGTAATAAAATTTGGGGAAAAAATAAAATAAAAAAAAGAAACCATAAGGACAGGAACAACAACAACAACAACAAAAGATACTATCCATGTCCATCCATTTATAAGCAAAAATTTTTTTTTTTGCTTTTTGGGTCACATGCGGCAATGCCCAGAGGTTATTCCTGGCTCATTGCTCAGGAATTACTCCTGGTGGTGTTTGGGGGACCATATGGGATGCCGGAAGATAGAACCCAGGTCGGCAGCATGCAAGGAAAACGTCCTACCTGCTGTGCTATTGCTCTGGCCCCATAAGTAAATTTCATGACTTCTTTTTCTAACATCTGTATAATTGTATACCATAGTTCCTTTTTAAAAAATTTTATTATACGACTGTGAGATATACAACTACACAGGTGTTCGTGTTTGGGTTTCAGTCATACAGTGTTCCAGCACCCATCTCTCCACCAGTACCCATTTCCCAACACCAGTGTCCCCTGATTCCCTCCTCCCTTACCCAGTCAGCCTCTATGGCATGGCAGGTACTCCCTCTCTCTTTCTCTCTCTCCCTCTTCCTCTCTCTTTCTTTCTCTCTCTTTTTCTTCCTTCTCTTAACATTGTGGCTTGCAATACATACGTTTAGAGGTTATCATGTATATCCCTTTGCCTTTATTCAATGCTCAGTTCTAGATTGGCATTATCATTACCAATAATTGTTAGCATATTGTTCCCTTCTCTCTCTTACCTAACCTCTGACTTCCACACATTTGTGGTATATTCTACCCTCTGACAAGACCTCTTGATCCATGTTTTGCCTGACCTTGGATATAGGTATCATAGTATTTGGTTTTACATCCCGCAAATAAATGTGGTCATTCTATATTGTCCTTTTCCCTCTGACTAATTTCACTCACCATGATCCTCTCCATGTCCATCTGTTTTTAGGCAAGTTTCATTACTTCGTTTTTCCTGACAGCTGCATAGTATTCCATTGTGTAGATGTACCACCAATCGTCTGTTCTCTGGCACTCCTAGTTACTAGTTTCCAGATTTCAGCCATTGTGAACAGTAATACAATGAACATACAGTTGCAGATGTCATTTCTGCTGTGTGTTTCTGCACTCCTGAACTAAATTCCCAGAAATATTATTGCTGGTTCATGATGAAGCTCAATTTTAGTTTTATGTGGAATGTCCATATTGTTTTCCAACATGGTTGAACCTTATTCAACAAAAAATGATTGATAGTCCCACAAACAATGAATGATAGTCCTATTCTCTGCACATCCATGACAGCACTGGTTATTCTTGTTCTTTTGGATTTGTCCAGTCTTTGTGATGTGAGATGATGTCTCACTGTTGTTTTCATTTTCATCTTCCTGGTGTTATAGATGTAGAGTAATTTTTCATGTGTCTTTTGGGCATTTTCATTATTAATGGTGTCTGTTCATTTCTTCTCCCCATTTTTATGGGGTTGGATATATTTTTCTTGTGAAGTACTACAAGTGCCTGACATATCTTAGATATTAACCCCTTGCCTGATGGGTATTGGGTAAGTAACTTTTCCCAATTAGGAGAAAAACTTTCTGAATCTTTGTCTTTCAGAACACTTTTATGACACCTCTAAAGCAATGATTGTCAATAATGATGGTCAGCAACAAAGTCTCCTTGCCTAAATGCACATAACTCCAGTATATTTCCTACTTTTTAAATTTTTCTTGGTTTTGAGAGCTGATAAGAACTAATTAAAACTGACCCTCTTCTGCCACCAGTTCTTAGAAGGGACACCAGAAAAAAAGGAGCTTGTACCAGAATATTAATTGGCAAGAGGATATGTGATAAAAACTAAGGGGCTTCTAAATAAACTTTTTACTCAACCCAACTAAGTTACATGATATAATTGAAGCCATATTGGACATTCAAGTCCCCAAATAAATGTAGTCATATGAGAGACTCAATTCAATTTTGAGTGACACAGAACCATGTAGAGAGTAATTGATGATCATTATGTCCAAGGTAGTAGACCATTGTGTAAATTACTTTTCAATAATAGGTAATATAATATAAATCTTAATTAGTAAATTAGAGTATTACTTATATACATGTATACTGTGGTAGACTATATTTTCCAAATGTGATTATAATGTCTTCAGTGCTTTTTCTACAGGTCCTTATTTCACCTTGAAAGAGTCTTCAAAAATAAGAGTCAAATTTGTCTTTATCTGAATTTGGAATAATAACATAAATTTACATCCAACAAAAGAATGAAAAGTTCAAAAAATGATTCTGCATGAGTTCTGTGAAATCGGTTTAAAATAATTCAGTTTTTACCTTAATCTCTTAAAATACTATTTGAGTGCTCTATTTTAGGTGTGACTTAATAACTCAACTGCCATGCTAGAAAAAGTAAGGACACATGGAAAAACCATGTTTAGATTTTCTAGTCAACAGTCCTATACAAGCACAGACTTGGTTTTTCCCATCCCAGATATTAGATATGGTAGTAATGAAATTTCCACATAAGGCTAGTCCAAGTATTTCAACTTTCTCTCACCATTGGAGTTTTCTCAGCTACATTCCTATACATTATGGGGCATAGATAAGTCGATTTTATTTTGCCTCGTCTGAATTTTTGTGTCACATAATTTTCTGTGACCAGAACTGTTTGTTTTGATGTTACTAAGTCTGGGGTAGTATGTTACTCAACAATATAAAACTAGAACATTGTCAGCTAGACTGTGAGAGCCAAGAACGTAGGGAAACGTTCAGTCCTATTTTTTCCCTATTTCATAACATGAGACTTGAGAGGCATGCAGCAGTCACACGTTACAAATATCTTCTGAGTGGAGTCAAATGTCTGCTGCTTTTTAAATGTTGAACTTTATGGGGTTTTGGAAATATCTACATTTAGGCTGGAAATAATATAGGAAATATATTTATGAGCTGGGTTCACCTACTATATTCATAGAATTGTTACAAAATTGGCTCTTTTCCTTTTTTTCATTGTGTGAAATCCTATGGGAGAAATTGAACCTGATATTGCGAAGCAAACTGTAATGGAAAAAAAGTCGAGGAAAGTATTCAGTAAAAAAGAAAATTGATCCTATTGAGTTGACTTCAAGTCATTTGTTCCTTCTCTCAAATTTTCATCCTCCTTTCTATGTTCCATTTTATACAAGATAAAATTTTCTTAAATGTATTGCATACCCACAATTTTCCTCTATTTTCTCATAAACAATTAAATAATGCAATATTACAAAACATAACTCTTTAATTGCCCTGGATCAACAAAGTATTTGCAATAGCCAAGTTTTGCGTTTTTGTTTGTTTTAATGGGCTACACCTCTTTATGCTCAGGGCTTAATCCTGGCTCTGTACTCAGTAATCACTTCGGATCTTGCTTGTGAGGGTCTGTATCTTGTGTCAAGGATCAAAACCAGGCCAAAGGCCCTGAAAATTATTTTAAAAGATATATCTTAAAGATCCTACTAGAAATTACTGGCACACTAATTTTCTTTTATCTGACTTTTTAGGGAGCAAGATATTCAAAGTGAACTTCTAAGAGAACTTACCCTTACTTAGCTATGTTTGTTATTTATCTAATGACTATTAGATATCTAATAAAGTTTTCCATATATTAAAAAATACCGAGAAAAGATACTGTCCTATTCGCTAATTCTTCACTTTGTAACAACTGTCTCTAATTCTATTTTCCTCTGCTTCCTCTCATGTTGCCATTAAATCTTGTAATTTTTCCTATTTCTATACTAGATTTATGCTGCTTCTACAATCTCTGGATTAATATTTGGAGAAAGAAAAGTGACTTCCAGAGCAATGGCACAATTGATTTGAGCAAACAACAATCCCTCCTGAAAACACACCCAGAAGTCAGCTACACACATACATACACACATACATACACACACATACACACACATACACACACACACAAGCTCACCAGATCAGATCACAGTGTGATTTTGCTGGATTACCTATTTATTAAAGGTTACTGATTATAGTTTATGGATCTGAAGAAGTGGATGTTAAGCAAGGATAAGTCACATGATGTAAGGAAGTCATTATTACTATTGGCAGATCTGATAGTTCTAAGTAAGGACAATGAAAAGTATATTCATAACATCTGTAAACTTCCAGACAGGGATGGAAGACTACATTTCTGACAGGAACTGATATCAGGGGCAAAAAAGCGGGTAGGGCGTTTGCCTTGCACGCGGCTGGCCCAAGCTGGTCGGGGTTCGATCTCCAGCATCCCATATGGTCCCCCGAGCACCGCCGGGAGTAATTCCTGAGTGCAGAGCCAGGAGAAACCCCTGAGCATTGCCAGGTGTGACCCCCAAAAAGCAAAAAAAAAAAAAAATTCAAGGCAGTGGCACTCTCTCTCCACCCACAGGAAATTAAATAGGTTAGAAATCTGGCTGCACTTCTATTCAATAAGGTACTGTAAGCACTTGCCCTAGCAGTTAAACACGTAAAGATATCAAGGACAGCCATTTTAAAAAGGAAGAAGTAAAGCTATCACTATTTGCATATGACATGATACTTACTTAGAAAACCCTAAAGAACGTGGAGCAGCCCATGGAGTTTTGGAGGGTGGTAAATGACTCGGCCCCTGGCCGAGTGCAACAGAGCTCTTAGGGTTAATGAGTGGGGGGTGGCTGCGCCGCCAGACTTGGAGCGAGGGTTGGGGCTCCTTCCCCCATCCCTCCACCTCCATGTCAGTGGGTGTGGCTATGGGCCCGCAGCCACAACACCCATCAAAGCAGAATAGACAGACCAGACCCACAGATAATAATGAAGGTTAGTACCAGGTCCTTCCCAGGATTCTTCACATTTATACACTGTAATGATCATTGTAATTGCAACAAACTGGGGAATTTGATGGGGAATTATAATGTCACACTAGAACTCACTATTGAATATACACATAGAGACATATCATAAACCATAAATATCTGTAGGGCAAGCCACAGAGTGTAAGAGAAGAGAGAAAGAAATACAGATATATATATATATATATATATAAGAGAGAGAGAGAGAGAGAGAGAGAGAGAGAGAGAAAAGGTGCCTGCTATAGGGGCAAGCTGAGGTTTTGTGGGAGGGAGTATGGGGACATTGGTGGTGGGAATGGGGCATTGGTTCAGTGTTGGGTGCTGGAACACTTTATGACTGAGACCCAATTATAAACATCTTTGTAATTATATATCTCGCAGTGGTTTAATAAAAATTTTAAAAAAATAAAAATAAAAGGTGTTGTTCCTTTTTGGGCATCTCACATTTAGCTACTAGTGAATTTAAAAAAAAGAAAAGAAAATCCTAAAAAATCTAAACAAAAGCTCTTAGAAGCAATAGGTGTGTATAGTGAAGTTTCAGGTTAAAAACTCAATACCCAAAAGTCTATGGCTTTCTTACATACAAATAATGAAAGAGAAGAAAGAAATATTAAGAAAAAATCCTGTTCACAATTGGCCTCAGAAAATTGAAGACTTCAGAATCCGTTTAGGAACTGGAGCAATAGCCCAGCAGGGGAGGGCATTTGTCTTGCATGCAGCCAACCCAGGTTCGATACCTGGCATCTCATATGGTCCCCTAAGCACTGCCAGGAGTAATTCCTGAGCAAAGAACTAGGAGTAACCCCTGAGCATTGCTGGATGTGACCCAAAAAAGGAAAAAAAAAAGAATCAGCTTTACTAAAGAGGTTAAGGGCCTATACAAAGAAAACTACAAAACACTACTTAAAAAATAAAGGAGGACACCAGGAAATGGAGAGACATCCCTGCACATGGATCAAGAGTATTAACATTGTCAAAATGGTAATACTCCCCCAAAGCATTCTACAGATTGAATGCAGTACTATAAGAGTACCCATGACACATTTCAAAGAAACAGATCAAATACTCTAAATTCAAATGGGAAAATAACTCCCCATGAATATCTAAAGCAATCCTTGGATAAAAAAGAAGACAGGAGAGTCATCACTTTCCCTAACTGCAAAGTGTACTACTACAAAGCAGTAGTAATTAAAGCAGCATGGTATAGAATAAAGACAGACCTGAAGATCAATGGGACAGAGTTGAATACCCTGACACTGAACCTAAAATATATGATCATTTAATCTTTTATAAAGAAGCAAGAAATATGAAATGGAATGGAAAATCCCTTTCAACAAGTGGTGCTGGGAAAACTGAGCAGCTATATACAATATAATGAACTCAGACCTCTTTCTTTTTTTTTAATTTTTTATTATACCACTGTGAGACATACAATTACACAGGTGTTCATAATTGGTTCTTGGTAATACAGTATTCCAGCACCCATCCCTCCACCAGTGCCCCATTTCCACCACCAATGTACCCCACCCCCTCCCACCCACCCCAGGCTGCCTCAATAGTAGGTAGCCCATTTCCGCTATTTCTCTCTCTGTCTCTCTCTCTCTGTCTCTGCATCTCTTTCCCTCTTCTTTTACACGCTGTGGCTAGCCCTGCAGATATTTAGAGTTTATCACTTAAGTCTCTTTTGAACTCAGACCTCTTTCTAAGAACAGACACAAAAGCCAGACCAAAATTGTTCAATTATCTACTATCTTCATAAATATGTGTTTGTCTATCTCTATCTCTATCTACATTATCTATATCAATAAATGTTGGAGATTAGAGGTGACTACAAGAGTATCCCACCCGCAGGGCAGAGCCTGGCAAGCTAACCGAATTGTATTTGATACGCCAAATACCAGTAACAATTATAGAGCTTATTCCCATGACCTGATGGAATGGTTTGAGGCTCTTTATGTTCCTGAAGCAAGCAGATGCCCCTTGGGCTCTACTAGCATGTGACAGGATGTATGGAGATGTGACTGGTGCTCTCTCAAGTAAATCGGTGATCAACAGGAAGACAAGTGATATAAGTGATCTATATCTATATCTACTTATATCTATATCTATATTTATATCTACATCTATAGTTATATCTACATCTATATCGATATCTACATCTATATCTATACCTATATCTTATCTATATCTTTATCTATCTATATCTATATCTATATCTTATCTATATCTATCTCTATATCTATATCTATGTCTATGCCTATATCTATATCTTTCTATATCTACATCTCTATCTTTTTCTCTATCTCTATCTCTATCTATATCTGTATCTATATCTGTATCTATATGGAAAACGGTGGTCATGTGGATTGGGGGGGATCATCTGGCTTGTTGTGAGGCTCTGCTGGGGGTGGTGGGCCAGGGCTAGAACCCTCCATGCCTCCCGAGTGCCTGATGAACTGCTGGGCACAGGGAGAGCAAGGAGCAGCTCTGCCCCATGTCTGAGAGTCTCTGGACCAGCATACCTGGGCCGGATTGAGGAAAAACTGCTGCAGGGTGGGTGTCGATGATGGGGGCTGTGATGGGCTGGTCCCCCTAGTCAGAACTCCACCCAGCAGACCAGCCCATCACAGTCCGGCTTGCGTGGCTGCTTGCAGCCGCTCAGTTAATCAATAAATGCTTTATTTGGAGGTGACTACAATTGTATGCCTCCCGCACGGCAAGCCTAGCAAGCTGCTCGTGTTATATTTGATATGCCAAATACCAGTAACAATTATATTAGGTCATTCCCATGACCTAATATAATGGTTTGAAGCTCTTTATGTTCCTGTATCAAGCCAATGCCCTTGGCTCTACTGGCATGAGATAGGACATATGGAAATATTACTGGTGCCCACTCTAGCAAATAGATGATATAAGGGAAGATTGTGATCGTGATCATGATATCTGTATCTATATCTGTATCTATATCTAAATCTAAAACCTGAATCCATAAGGTACATGGAGGCAAACCGACAAAATCCTTCATGATATTGAATCTAAAGGCCTCTTCAAAAATAAAACACCACTGACAAAGTGGAAGCAAAGATAAACAAATAAGACTAAGAAACTTCTACACCTCAAAAGAAATAGTCATCAAAATACAAAGGCGACCCACAGAATGGAAAACATTATTTACCAAATATCCATCTAATAAGGGGTTAATATCCAAGATATACTTCAATGATAGAACTTTACAAGAAAAAAAATTCCAACCCCATCAAAAAAGGGGGAAGAAGAAATCAATAGAAACTTCCTCAAAGAAGAAATACAAACGAACAAAAGGCACATGAAAAATGCTCTACATCATTAATCATCAGGAGATGCAAATCAAAACAACAATGAGATATCATCTCACACCACAGAGACTGGAGCATATCCAAAACAAGAACAACCACTGCTGGGATGGATGTGGGGGAGAAAGGGACTCCCATTCATTTTTGGTGGGAATGCTGGCTGGTCCAGCCTTTCTGTAAAATAATACAGGCATTCATCAAAAAACTAGGAATTTAGCCCACATTTGATTCAGCAATACTACTCCTGGGAATCTAGCCTGGAGGCCCAAAAAACACTGCAGATAAAAACATCTGCACTTCTATGTTCATTGCAGGACTACTCACTATAGCCAGAACCTGGAAATAACCCAAATGTCCAAAAACAGATAACTGGATAAAGAAATGATGATACACCTACACAATGGAATACTACACAGCCACAAGGAAAAATGAAGTCATGAAATTTGCTTAAAAAATGATGAACATGGAGAGTGTCTATATCTATCACTGTCACTGTCTTCCCGTTCATCATCGATTTGCTCGAGCGGGCACCAGTAACATCTCCATATGACCTGTCTCATGCAAGTAGAGCCCAAGTGCACCTGCTTGCTCCAGGAACATAAAGAGCCTCAAATCATTCCATCAGGTCATGGGAAATGAGGTCTATAATTGTTACTTGTATCTGGCATATCAAATACGACACGGGTAGCTTGCCAGGCTCTGCCGTGAGGGTAGCATACTCTTGTAGTCATCTCAAAATCCAGCATTTATTAATGCAGCTTGCGCCCGTGCGAACCAGGCTGTGATAGGGCTGGTCTATATCTGTATCATTAATCTTCAGATGAGTGAAATGAGTCAGAGGGAGAGGATCAGGCATATAATGACTGCATTCTTTTGTGGGACATTAAAAAAACACAGAATGAGACTAGTACCCAAGGCCAGTGGAAACAAAGGCCAGAGGATTTGTTCATGGTTGAAAACTTGTCTCAGGTGCTGGGAGAAGGAAGTTGAGAAGTTGAGAACTCTATGACAATAATAGTCAGAAATCATCACCCTGGATAAGAACTACGAGCTGAAGGTAGGAAAAAAAAGACAAACACATAACCTCTCAGTAACTGCATTACAAACTATAATGCCCAGAGAGAGAGAGAGAGAGAGAGAGAGAGACAGACAGACAGACAGACAGACAGACAGACAGACAGACAGACAGGCAGGCAGACAGACAGAAAAATTGTCTGCCCTAGAGATAGGCTGTGTTACAGATTATTATTATTCGTGAGCTGTATTACGGATTTACCACCAGGATCTCACCATTATACAAAGAAGTGATCATCGATGTCAAAAGAGGGATTCAGCAGGGTGATACCATTTCACCAAAACTCTTCAGCACCACACTCGAGAACATCATGCGACAATTAGAAAGGAAGCAATTGTAGTGAAGATAGACGGTCAGCAACTACACCACCTCCACTTCGCTGATGACATCGTTCTAATTACACCAAACATTAGCAAAGCGGCACAAATGCTGGCTGACTTTGACTGAGAATGTGGAAAGATAGGTCTACAGCCGAATCTCAACAAAACTATGTTCATGAAAAATGAACTAGTTCCAGAGGCCCCATTCACTCTCAATGGAACAAACATCTCTGAATGCAGCAGTTATGTGTACCTAGGTCGAGAAGTCAACATGATGAACGACCTAAAACCTGAGCTGTGCAGGAGGAAGAGAGTGGCATGGAATGCCTTCAAAAGCATTGAAGAAATAGCTAAAAAGACAAAGAACCTCCGGCTCTAGGCACATCTTTTCAACTCCACTATTCTCCCTGCATTAACATATGCCTCATAGACCTGGGCCCTAAGAAAGCAGGATGAGAGTGCTATTCGGGTCTCCCAAAGAGGAATAGAAAGAGCTATGCTTGGAATTTCACACCTCAATCAAGTGAAAGAAGGGAATCCGGAGCTCTGACCTCTGTCACTGTTCCAGAGTCAGGGACGCTGTCTCGTTTGCCAAGGCATCGAAAATCAGATGGACTGGACATGTAATGCGATTTGGAGATGACCACTGGACTAGAGGCGTTACTGACTGGATCCCATGGGATGTCAAAAGATCACCTGGCCACCAACCTACAAGATGGTCAGACTTCTTTGTCAAGACCCTGAACGAACGGTTTGAGGCTCTTCGTATTCCTGAAGCAAGCAGATGCCATTGGGCTACACTGGCACATGACAGGGTCAAATGGAGATGTTACTGGCTCCTGTTCAAGCAAGTCGATGGATAACTGGATGTCAAGTGATCAAGTGATCAAGATATAGGCTGTGGTGGGAGTGGTGGGAGGGAAACATTAGTTGTGGAAAATGTACGCTGCTGAAGGGATTGGTGTTGGAATATTATATTACTGAAACTCAATCATAAACAGCTTTGCGACTTTGTATCTCATAATGATTTAATTAAATAAACAATGTTAAAAAAGAAATCTCTCTATGACTCAGTCACAGAACTTGAATGAAGACTTTTAGCATTAATTGAGATAAGGAGTAACCAGTAATGCAGAAAGGCAACATAGAGTTCTGAGCTGTTCACTGACCATTACCACCCCATAATAATAATCTGATTAATCCTGATTTTAATCTTCTCCTCAGATTCTCTTTTCTCCAACATGGCCATATAAATAAAGGAACATTCCAATGCTAAAGCCATAATGACACCTTCAGGAGTTAAAAAGAAAAAAAAGCTAAACCATAAATACATACAAAGTTGTAAAAGAGCCAAACAACCATTGTAAAAATAAGGTAGAATTAGAGAAATTTTCAGAATTCAGAGAGAAAAGTAAAAACACAGATTAAATACTATATCGCACAGAACTTAGAAAAGCCATAATACTAAAATAGAAGAAAATTATATACCTCAACTGAATATAGAAAGCAGGTTTAAGATATCAAAGAATTACTGCAAGAGAAAAAAAGGTTTCTTCAGCAGAGAGAATAAAGATATTTCAAAAATTCCAAACAGGGACTAGGGAGATAGCACAGCAGGTAAGGCACTTGCATGCAGCCCAACTGAGATCTGGTTCCTGGCACACCACGTTATCCCCAGAGCTTCTCCAGAAGTGACAGCTGAGTGCAGAGCCAAGAGTATATGCCCTGAGCACCACCACCTGACCCCTTAAAAAAATCAGTTCAATCTAACTGATGAAAAGTAGAAGCAGATGGAATTTCACGAAGAAAGAATATCAGGAAATAATGATAAAATGAAAATGCTTCAAATGGAATAGAATATAAAAACAAAATTTTGGGAAAATAAATAAACTCCATAAAAGTATTAGCATAATGAGCATTCTGAGAAACAAAGAAAGAAATTCAGATAACTTAAAATTCCAAACATGAGGGAAAAAAAATCTTACATGTCAAAGAAATAAAGAACCACCAATTTTTCAAGTGCAAACTGACACATGCCTAAATAAATCATTGCTAACTTATAAAATGTCAATAATAAAAATGGATGACTACTAGAGTGTTGAAAAATAATACACGAAATCACTCCTACTAGGCCTTTTTCAAACTTCTAACAATAGACCCTACAAACTAGAAAAAAAATGTAGTGACATTCAAATTATTACAGTTTAAAAACTGCTTTCCAAGATTATCATTCAGATATAAAATTATCATTAATATACAATAGATAAATAAATCTTTTTCTTAAATAGTAGGCAATATTTGCTACCTACCACCACAATGAAATTTATAAAATTAAATTATATTAAGTTGTCAACAAAATAAAACAGATTTTAAATTTAGAATGGCTGTTTGAAACATCATACTACCTAACTTCAAACTAAATTGCAAAGTAAAAGTAATTAAAACACTAAGCTATTGGTCCAGTGAGATCATGAGGAAATTGAGTCACTTGCCTTACATATAGTCACCCTACTTTAATACCTGCCATGGCATATCATCCCTAAACTTTGCCAGGAGTCACTCCTGAACACAGAGCCAGCAATAGTACCTAATCACCACTGACTGTGGTCAACCCATACCTCTCACACACACACAACCAAAACAAAGTCACAATATTATTGGAACAAAATAGGCACATGAATTAACAGAATATGTATACATCTTGGTGTGTGTTTGCTGTGTGCATGTGTGTGTGCATTTAGTTCTAGCTTCTTTCTTCCATTCTGTTGATTCATGTACATATTTTGATGATGGGTTGAAGCTAGACTCCCCAAACTAAAAAAAAAATACATAAACACACAACAAAAAGGTGAATCTATAAGTTATATGGAGAATAATATAAAAATGTATGTATATATTGTGCCTTAAATGAGATGGAGTATAATTCCTTCCTCAAGTGTGAATTGCACATAGTAACTTCCTTCCTGCCCCCTGAGGTGTTGCAGGTGTGGCTGTAGTGCTCAGCTACATTGGCAGGTGGCGGACAGGAGTCAGGTTTGTCTACACCCAGGGCTCTGCCCCGTGGGCCCTGGATGGTTGATAGTCTAACATGGAAAAAGACTGGGCCCCCTAGGATGAACCCAGAGCCATGGCAGAGCCTGACAAGCTACCCGTGGTGTATTCAATATGCCAAAAACAGTAAGAATAATGGACCTCATTCCAAACAAATGGAGGCGTTACTGGCGCTCACTCGAGCAAATAGATGAACAATGGGAAGACAAGAGATACAAGTGGTACAAGTGAACTTCCTTCCAAAGAAGGAATAGTATAAGTGGAAGAACATAATACAGCTCAGAGCTTCAGGAAATAATATCTTAGTTCTGATAATGGAGTTCAACCTCAAAAGTAATTTTGAGGATACATGCCCCAATAAGCTATATTGCCTCTGTGTACTTCTTCCCTAAAATTAATAGCAATAGTTATAGGTGAGAAACACATCAGAGAAATACCAAGTGGAGCATTCTAAAAAATATCTCACCAGTATCTATCAAAACTATCAAAGTCATCAAAAAATGAAAGGTCTGAAAAGTTTGCACAGCCAGGAGATACCAAATGAGACATGATGTCTAAATGTATCCAATACAGTGGAAATATTGTGGTGGGGATCCTGAAATATAAAATGGATAAAGGTAAAATCAAGAACATTTAATTAAATTAAACTATGAACTTTATTATTAATCATAATATACCAATATTTAGCCATTGATTATAACATGTACCAGACTCATATAAGAAATGATTAGTTGAGATAATGTTACATGGTATATTTGTAAACTTTTTTGGACTATTAGAAAATTTTTCTGAAAACGTAACACCACTCTAAAATGAGTACTTTATTTCTAAAAATTAACTCACATATCTCCAGACCTTGAAAGGGAATTAAATTCCTCATTCCTACAAATGCTGATGTTCTGGAATATGGGCTCTTTTATTCTTAACCATATGGTATTGCCCACATAAGGATATTCCTCAGGCCCTTAGAAGAGATGTCGGGTTGAAAACTTCTAAAAAGTGGGCAAACTATACGTCCTATTATGTGATTTTTCCCAAGTTATTCCCCTAAAGATAACAGTACTCTGGTTCTCCAAGGAATAGAATTATACTGACAAAAACTCATGTAATGTTAAGCCAATTGGTTGGGATTTAAGGGAAGACCACTCCCTGTCATTCTCATTTATAAACATCTCTAACTAGCTCCTAACCTACCTTTCAGCTAAGATGATGTGTTAAAGCACCAATAAAACTGTTCTAATAAGCCCTACATAAGCCAAACCTAATTGAAGCTTATAAAAGAGAGAGAACACCAAATATTCTCAAAAGAAAAAGTAAAAGAGATTGGTCTTTGGTATTCAGGAGGGCCATGTGGGGCTTTTGCACGGACATACATGGAGAGTAGAACATTGATCCCTGTGGCTTCCAGGGGCCTTGTAAATCATGGCACAGCATGATCTGAATTAGGGACTCAAATGAGCAGGACTCTAGAGAGTAGAACTCTAGATAAGTAATTGAAATTCAATTCTATAGCTTCTACAGCTTCCTTCTTTGATTAACCATTTATGAACTCCAATCAGCAATCTACAAATAAAAAACGGAGAAGCTATTATTCTTCTCAACTAAAAGGCAGATTGTGAGAATTGATGTAAAGAAAACTTCACAATCACAAGGAAGCATCTCTTCCTTGAAAGCCTTTGAAATATGTGTATTTTTAGGATTCTTAAAAATAAGTTTAAAAAATAAAAATTCTAAATTCTTTAGAACAGTACATTTGGTCATTAGATTTAGCAGGTGAATATTTTAGTAACTATGTGACAAAACTTCTACATCCACCCTTGCTCTACATTCATGTTCACTGGTTATTGTGTAATTGTGTAAGTTCTTATTTGTAGAATGAGGCAGTATTTTTACGCAGTTTACCTACTACCACCACCATATCCACGTGTTACTTCTTCCTCTCTCTCCCAGTACTCCTGAGAATATCTGGAAGGCAGCTATGCTCACCACTATATCACCAATGCTCACTCCTGGGAACTCTGAAATATTGCACTAACCTTCTTTAAAAGTTTAGTAGTTAAAAACATTATATTATATGTCTGAAGTCATTTGTGGATGGCCTGCTTCAAATTTCTGATGAATTTATTGTGTACGAATTTATCTCATTCACACTAGAGATATTTTCTTTTGTTCCTGGATAACATGAGGGGGCATGATGTTGTATGCATTTTTCTGGTCATTCCTCCTTTTTCTATGGCTTCATTGTTGGTCTCACTTTGAAAGCACTTCCCAAGACAGCACCTTTCTAAGACAATCACCTCACTCCATTCACAGGACTAGCTTTTCCCTTTAAACAAGTTCTAGTTCTCAGAAGTGACCAGAAAATTATCTTTATATTCTTTTAACTGCAACCCATCTTTTCTCTCTGTTGTTGCACCTTGGCTATATAGGAAGAGGTCTCATTCTTCTCTTTTTATTTTATAATTATACCAGATAGAGACTTACTGTTTCTGCATCTCTTCATATACTTCTGGAAGACTGGTATATATAAGGAGTATATAAGCCACTAAAAATAATATTAAATATAATAAAAAAGGGAAGATCTTTCAACAATCAAGGGAGAAACAGAAGACGTTTGAAGTATAGTAGTTGAATTTGAAAAGGAAGAGAGGAAAAGAGAGGTATGGATAATGGTAACTTAGTTCATTTTTATAGCATATTTTTATTTTTAGTGAAATAGAAAAGAATCTGTTGAAACTGCATGTGGAAAAGAATAAGAGTAAATTAAGAATAAATTAAAAATAGCTGTTTCCTTGGCCTTAGGGATGGTTCAGTGGTTTAAAAATATGTCTTCCTTGAAGGCATGAGACCAATAGTTCAATCTCTGGTGCTGCCTACAGGGACAGAGCATGGTGCCAGCAACTCAGTGATTCAGAACCCACATAGACTCAACTGCGTATGTATGAGCTCCAGTGCACAGGCAAGCATGTGCAAACACTGCAGCTAAAGTGAGCGACTGCCAGCAAGCACCACAACTAAAGATATGTGAGCACCACAGCCGGAGCATTTAAAATGGCAAACATATGTGTGAGCCACAAAGCAACCCCCCAGCATGTTCTGCAGGTAGAATACATGCAAGCACCAAAAATAAAGGAGTGCAACCTCTAGAAAGTGCCACAGCCCAATGTTCAAGCACTGCTACCAGATGTGTGATCCCAGAGAGCACCACAATTCAATATGTGAGCACCACAACCAAGTGTGTACAACTCCAGTCATCACAAAAATAGCAGCAAGGGAAAGGAAGTTGAAATTAAATAAAATGGAAGTTCGCTGTTTAGAAGAGAGAAAGAACAGCTTCGCTAAAGGCTTAGGACATTTCCCATCATAATCACAAGCCTCACTGGAACTGGTGATATGTTCCCAAAATTTATACTGGCACCTTTTGGCTATTTTAAGAAGCTTCAGACTATAACATACATATTAGACATCTCTGAAAAATTAAAGTGATGTAATACAAAAGTTAAACTCAACTTCTGTAGGGGCCAGAGTGATAGCCCAGCGTGTGGGGCATTTGCCTTGC
This sequence comes from Cryptotis parvus, assembly GCA_021461705.1. NCBI lineage: Eukaryota > Metazoa > Chordata > Mammalia > Eulipotyphla > Soricidae > Cryptotis > Cryptotis parvus. Next base: position 50,002 of record JAJIBD010027063.1, read on the forward strand.
ATGTGGCCGGCCCGTGCCAGCCCTGGTTTGATCCCGGCATCCCATATGGTCCCCTGAGCACCACCAGGAGTAATTCCTAAGAGCAGAGCCAGGAATAACCCCTGAGCATCCCCAGGTGTGACCCAAAAAAATAAAAAAACTCAACTTCTGTAGAAAATTGTCGAATTTTAAGACATACAGCTTATTTATTTCAGGTGTACAATTGTTCAAACTCCACACCTATGTGTCAGCATCCCTTCACCAACTTCCTAAAGTCCCTTTCCACCCACCCACACTCCATCCACTTGGCAAACTCTTTTATTTTTATTTATTTACTTGTATATTTATTTTGCTTCTTGGTCACACCTAGTGATTATCAGAGGTTTCTCCTGGCTCTGCTCTCAGAAATTATTTCTGGCAGCATTCAGGGGCCATATGGGATATGGGATGCCAGGGATCAAACTCAGTTCATCAGCATGCAAGGCAAATGCCCTATGTAGTATCGTTCTGCCCTCTCATTATTATTTTTTAAGTTCAATTATTATAGTTTGGGTTTTATGTTTACCATAAAGTTAATGCTTTTGTTTTTGACGTTCATACTTACCTCTTTGCTCCTCCATCAAAGTGTCCAAGACACTCAACTGTCGTCCCTATCACTTGCAATCTACCTTATCATTTTCCCAATCCTTCTCCTTTCTTCTCAGCTCTGTTATCTAGTGTCAGGGCTTGATCACTGTATCACTGTATCACGGTCTTCCCATTCATCATCAATTTGCTCGAGCGGGTACCAGTAACATCTCCATATGTCCTGTCTCATGCAAGTAGAGCCCAAGGGCACCTGCTTGCTCCAGGAACATAAAGAGCCTCTAACCATTCCATCAGGTCATGGGAATGAGGTCTATAATTGTTACTGGTATTTAGCATATCAAATACGACACAGGTAGCTTGCCAGGGCTTGATATCATTCAATATTTTCTTTTCCCTTGTCTCACACAGAACTTATTCAGAGTCTTTGGCCATAGGAGTTACACAACCACTTCTGCCTGGATTTGAGGGGAAAGATATATAGGATAATAGGAAAATAAAATTGTGTTCTTATAATTGTCATGGATATTCTTTCAGTGTGTGACAAAGCATCAATCAATTATGGACAGTGTTTACTTTTTGAAGCAATTCTACAAAACTAAACTACTCTGTGAACATTATATTATTATGTTTCTTTGTTTCTAATATCAGACATGAAAGAATATCACATTACCCATTCTGATACTCTATGAGCCCATCAAGAACAGGAGTAGAATAAACTATTTCAATTTAATTCAGGGAATTATTTATCATACATAAAATGAAGACTCAGTACTTGGTAATCTACCAAAATGCATAACCAAAGATCAGATTCCAGGTTGATCTGAATGCCATACTCAGGGTTTTCACCACTCCAATCTGCTGATTCCTACTAATAAATGTTAAAACCAAAGTTAGGAACTTCAAAAAGACTGTTATAATTAATTTTTTGCTGGGAATATGATTATAATAGCATATAAACTTGAATCTATATGATAAAATAACCATTATGCACACAGATATGAATAAAATTTGGTTCACCAAATCAGTAGCAGTCATAAATATATATTTCCCCACAAAGAAGAGAAAATACATATTTCCCTACAGCAGGGGTTAAAATAATATGTAAAAAGTAGTTAGATCCTAATAACTTTCTATACTTAGACATTTGAAATAGAAAATTTTTTTCCATATACAAATATTTTTTGGGATAAAGTATGTACTCAATGACAACAGAGAAAAAAATCATCTCAAAGTAAATTTCCCTCTGAAAACAGTCTTTTCCCATGTAATTGAATTTTACTATTCATATTGTTGGGAAAAATAGCCCTTGTCTTAGTGCTATCTTTAGAATGTGCACACAGACATTGTTGAATGCAAAGCATCCACAACATGTAATCTTCTAGCATAATTCATGTCTGAAGAAGCAAAATAAAACCATTCCTCAGAAATTCTTTAGTGGCATTTTACTTTGTTTTTAAGCAATCTATTTTTAAAGAAATAGTGAAATTTATTGTTCAATAGAATACTTCAGCTTTCTTTCTGTTTATTTTTACTCCTCTTTCACAAAAAATGCTTCTTTAGCTCCACTTTAGTGTTTCATTTTTTCCCTTTTTAATGCACAATTGTACATTCTATTTTCACAAAATATCAGCAGCAGTAACCAAAGCATCAAGACAAACTGTAGAAGCAGCACATGTGGTTGGTTAAGGGTCTCAGTCTACTGAGATAAAGTGAGTATCGTCACTTTTGAGCCAGGTAATCTCTAAAAGTTACTAAAGATCTCTATGGATCCATTTTCTCATCTATTTATATATTCATTCCAGAACTTTTCAGATAGAAGCATGCCAAACAAGTCTGAGAAAGCCTGCCCATTAATTTGGATATCTTTAACTCTTAGTTTTAGAAGAATACAGTCTATTCATTTAAAGACTTAGAAATTCCAGGCGACACAGTCCTAAGAGTTTGATCCTGGTGGATTTTGGACCACAACCCAGAGGGTCTACTCCGGCCTGGTTTACTCCTGGTTCTGTACTCACTCTTGGTAGTGTTTAGGGATGACACATGTGCTACTGGGTTGGACATGAATGTAGCAAGTATTTTAAACTCTTGTGCTATTTCTCTGGCTCCATATTAGCATTCTCATGGCATTGTCTACATTGGAGTACTATAAGAAATTCGACCTTTTCTGCAGAATCAGCTTCTATGCAAGTTTTCAGGGATCCTGGGATTTTTTTTCTCAGTTCCAGTTTTTAAAGTGTGAAAACAGGGCTGGAGCGATAGCACAGTGGGTAGAGCGTTTGCCTTGCACTCCCGCCGACCTGGGTTCGATCTCTGGCATCCCATTTGGTTTCCTGAGCACCGCCGGAGTAACTCCCTGAGCATCACCGGTATGAACCAAAAAGCAACAACCAAAAAAAAATGTGTGAAAACAATAATGTGACACTGACAGTTTCAATCAATAGAATTTTTTTTCCTCTGTCCCTTCACAATCTTTCAGATAATTTGGTCGTCCACGAGGCAATAAAATCACATTTACTGAGTTCTAGATTGAAAACTTTGAAGATAAAACAAATTACTACCTTGCTCCTCACATTGAAGAGCCACTCCATGAGACTGACAAGAACTATGCCAAGGGGCCAGAGAGAAAGTCCAACGTGGAGGACATTTGCCTTGTACGTGATTTAATCTGGTTCTATCTCCGGCATCTTATATGGTCTCCTGAGCACACCAGGAGTAATTCCTGAGTGCAGAGTCAGGAGCAACCCTAAGCTTCGTCAAGTATGACCCAAAAAAGAAAAAAAAGAACCATGCCAAAGAAACAGTGAGACTGCTAGTTCAAAACTGGTGAATACCAATGTAAAACTGAAATACACTTAGAGTTTATAGAAGAGTAAACACTGAAGGTGGGAAAACCTGCCCTCCAGATCAACTACAAATCCACTAGGTGGGTTGTAATTCATTTCCCTTAAGTCCTGAGATATTTAAATTTAAGGAAAATGAGAATATGTGCTCCAGATGATTTTAAGAGAACAGGGAGAGTAGGTGAGACCACTCCTTAGCTCACAACCAAACTAATGTATGAAACCCTCAACATTTGCTCTGTACTTGACTTCCTGTACACACTATTCAACAGTTTTTCTGACTGTCAACTTCAGATTCACACATACTAAGAGAAGGAGTTTTCTGTAAATATAGTATAGGGCATTCTATTGAGTGTTAACTTCATTTGATAACAGCCCATGAGAGACTCGAGTCAGGACACCATCTTTAGCCATTAAAATTAATAATTTTAGAATTTCACTTTTCTTCCATGTTGCATTCCAAAAATAATTTGCATACAGTATTGTAGCTATATGCAATCTATTTTATTGGAAATCATGATTCAGGGTAATTATTTATTGCTTTATTTCATTCATTCATGAGTCACCGGCAATTTTTAGTGTCTGTGTCAAGTACCTAAACCTTAGTGCCTGCCTTCATTAACTCCCACTCTTGCTAGAGGAACAGCTCTAGTGTCAATTTGATGCTTTTGCTGTGACTGTACTTGTGGCTTCTGAGTCCCAGCGCTTGAAGGAGCTCTTTACCTGTTCCTGCAGGAGGAGCCTCAGGAGCATCTTTACTTGCTCATCTACAAATAAGAACATTGATTCTTCGTCCTATTTCCCTATACCCTATTATTTGTTACCTTTAACTGACTGTGGGAACTGAGGTGATTTCCTTTTGACACCATTAATCTCTAGGGTTGATTTAGCGGATCTGGTTCACTCCTTCCCTCACAGGTATATGTGTGTCCCTCCTGAAACTGCATCCTCAGTTGAAGAGGTTGTATTTTCCCAATAGAGAAAGATCATTATTCAGCCAAGAGAATAAAAGTAAATACCCTTACTTGCTAGAGCCTTCAACCAAGCTCTCAAAATAAAGAGATTTTAATACTCATTTACTAAACTGTACCCTAATTTCATTCCCATGTTAAAGTCCTGCTCCTCAATATCTCAGAATGTGACTATATTTGAAGAACTCTTAAAGAGATAATTAATTTTGAGACTTATAATACACTTTCAAAATAACTTTTGTTTATGGTACGAATATATGGATACACTTTCTTTCTTGATTGTTTGCTTTTTCTTGTTTCTTTTTTTTCTCTCTCTCTCTTTCTCTCTATGTAGTAATCCAATGTTCCCAACAAAATTTGTTAAAGCTTTCTATACTCCACTTCACATACTGAGCAACTTTGTTATATTTAAGTGACCAGAATTTTGAGTTTATCTCTGCACTTTCAATTATATTTTATACCTCTGAGAATCTTATCTTTAGTCCAATAACACATTACTTTGATTTCTATAGCTTTATAGTATAGTTTAAAGTCAGAAAATGTGTTAACTCCCAATTTTTTTCTTCAAAATTGTTCTGACTAGTTGACTTAATTTTATCACTATGGTGGTGAGAACTTCCAAAGTTACATTAAATAATAGTGGACAAAAGTGGAACTCCTTGACTTATACCTGATCTCTAAGGGAAATCTGTGTTTTTTTTATCACTGAGCATGATATTGGTTGTGACTTTCTAAATAGTTGTTACTATCCTGATGCATATTCTTCCTATTCCTTGTTTTTTTTGAAGTTTTTATTTTATGGTTAATGGATATATATGAAATTCATCTATGAAAAAAATAGCCAAGATTTTCTAGAAAATTGACATAGAGGTATTTTCAATGACTTAACACCAGTGGCAAGGATAACAAAAATTAAAATTGGACTACATACAATTAAATGGCTTTTACATAGCAAAGAAACTCAGATTAAAACAAAAAAATAGCCCTATTAAATTGGGGAAACAATTACACACACTGTATAATATAAAGAAATAATATCCAAAGTATGAAAAGCACACAAATACATTACCCTTGGGCAATACTAGCATGTGACAGGACTTATGGACTTGTTACTGGTGCCAGCTCGAGCAAATTGATGAACGGGAAGACAAGTGATACAAGTGATACACAAAGACATTAACAAACAAAAAAACTAATAGCCCTACAAAAATGGAAGACAGAAGAATAGACTCTATCATAAATGTTTATCATCAATTATTATTAGGGAAATTCAATCAACATGACATTGAGATATCATCCCACACCAGTGACAGTGGAATAGATCAAATAAACTATGATGGCAGGATATGGTGAAAGAGGAATATTCATTCATTGTTGATGGCAATGTTTTCTGGTTCAGCCTTTATGAAAAATAATATGGAGGTTTCTCAGAAACTTAATAATAGAGTTTACATATGACCCAGAAATTTCCCTTTTTTGTCATCTATCCTAAGGATACAAAGCATTAATTTGAAAAAAATTACAAGCATACCTATGTTCGCTGCAGCTATTAGTACTATAGCTAGAATTTGTAAACAATACCCATCTCCAGAAACATATACATGTAATAGTATATGCACATAATGGAATATTACGGAGCTATAAGAAAAGGTAAAATCTTGCAGTTTTCTGCAACTTAGATAAATGAGGGGGTATTATGTTAAGCTAAATTAAACAAAGAGAAGAAAAATACTAGATGACTTCATTCATTTGTGATATATAGAGAAGCAAAACAAGGGAATAGATAATATCTAGTGTTGACAAATTTTGTCCTTGTATTACAAATCACAGATTACCAAGTAGTGGTGGTTTGGAGGAAGAGGAATAGATTAACTGGAAGTAACATAACAATGTTGCTGGATGGTATTGTTTCCATTTCGATGGTATTAAGTTATATAGTAAGTGGTATATGAAAACCACAAATGTTAACATTATTAGAAATATATGATCTAAATTACATTAATTAAAATTTAAAACTTAAAACAAGGAAATATTTATAAATGAGACAAGAAAAAATAGCAGAATTATTACATTTAAATTGATATTTTTAGGATGGGCCCAAATCCTAGTGAATGGATTCCAACAAGGAGGGGAGATTGGGACCCAGACAAGCCCCTGAAAAACTCATGCAAAGAGGTCTGAGAAAACAGCGATCTGCAAATCAAGGGAAAAGGCCTCGGCCATAACAAACATGCCAATACCTTTATCTGAATTTTCAGCTTTCAGAACTACAGACTATACAGAACTAAATGTCGGTTGTTCCATTCACCAAGTGTGTGATACTTCATTACCTGGGCAGCCTGGAAAGACTAATACAAATACCTATCTGGGGTCCCAATCCATTCTACCACTCTAGAATCATTTCTTCTCTCAGGGAAATGAATTGCGAAATAACCTAAGTAATAATAGAACTGTTTCTAAAAGTGTATACAGTAGACTCATTCTTAAAGAATTAACTGAACAATGTTAGCAAATCAAGTCTTGTGTTGGAGGACAGGTTTAGCTAACCTGGGAGCTTTGTTGTTTTGCCCACTCCCAGCTTAATCTTATTTAAGCCATGGCTCATTCTAATGAGACCTCTCTTCTATGTAAACACTGCTAGAGGGTGTGGCAGTTACAGAAGTCACCTTGATTGAATAACTTCTGACTTATACATCTACTAAGACTTCTATGTTTTCTAGATTGGGCACAGCTCTCTTTATACCCACTGCACCCAGCGTGAGACAGTTAGAATTTACCAGGAGACTAACACCCTGGCTACACTGAGACTATAGGAAGATGATAGGAAGGATCATACTAGTTTGCTCTAAGCAGGCGAGTGTGACCCTTTCAGTACACGAGAACAAGATACTCAGAATCACCCTGGTGCAGATAATAATAAGAAGGACCTTGTGGGTACCATCTAGATTACATGAAGCTCATGAAGTTAAGATGTGTTGCTTTATACCAGCCCCCTCTCTCCAGTGTTTTTCATAAGAGATAATCTTGGTAGAAAGGATTAGACCTTGGCATAACCTTTGTTTATACCTGCAACAGGGTGTGGCACTACACTCTGTTTAAAGTTCTTTGTTGACATGACCCTCCCGGTTGGATTACTTTGGTGTATATAAGGGGACTCACTTGAGGCCTCTTCACCTTTTGGGCCTTTTAGCTTTCGGCTTTTGGCTCCTGTGGCTTTTGGCTCCTCTGCCTTTTGCTTTTGGCTTTTGGCTTTTTGCTCTTTGGCCTTTTGCTCCTTCTGGGTAGGACTCAGGTCAGGTGAGATCCTCTCTCTTTGGTGGGAGACTTAGGCTCTTTTGTATGGTCTAAGTTCGGACCAGAGCTAGAGTTTGTTCATTATATTGGAGTGCTGTGGAAGAGCTTTTGTACTATTAAAAGCCATTTTTGGAACTGCACCGGACTCGTGAGTTTTCATCTGTTCTCCCGGCGTCCTCGGAGGTAGAAGAGAACTTCTGTCCTGACACTGTCGGGGACCCTTGTGGCGTTCCCGACAATATAGTATTAGGATATTTTATAATTTAGGGTCCATATAGATAATACAGGGATAAAGTATTTGCCTTGTATGCATCTGATCAAGGGTCGATCCCCAACATTGCACATGGTCCCTCAAGCACTTCCGGAGTTATCCTTGACCATAAAGCCAGGAGTAAGTCTTGAATGCCACTGGGTGTGGCCCAAAAACCAGAAATAAAAGAAAAAGAAAATTTGAGACCCAATTGATCATTATGAAACAACCTTTGAGTGAAGGCATTTTAAAAGTAATAAGTCTGTTTCTCCATGAGCTAATAGTCCCAGAACTTTTATTTCAATATATTTTTGGAGTGAAACTTGGCTGAGTAAGAGGTTTCTCTTATTCTCTTAGTCTTCTGTTGGATGACAGACAGCTGGTTTGGGAGCTTTGCTCTTTAACCCATGCACAGCTTAATCTACTTACATGTTCTTAAACCAAGGTTCATTCTAATGAGATCTCTCTTCTATGTAAACACTGATAGAGGGTGTGGCAGTTGCAGAAGTCACCTTGACTCTAAATAACTTCTGACTTATTATACATCTACTATGGCTTCTATGTTATCTAGATTGGGCACAGCTCCTCTTTATACCCACTGCACCCAGTGTGGAACAGTTAGAATTTACCAGGAGACTGCCACTCTGGCTATGTTGAGACTATAATCATTTAAGATTATAGGAAGGATCATACTAGTTTGCCTTCACGCAGGAAAGTGTGACCCTTTCAGTATATGAAGAATAAGATATTCAGAATCACCCTGGTGCAGATAATAAATAAGAAGGACTTTGTGGGTACCATCTAGATTACATGAAGCCCATGAAACTAAGATGTATTACTTTATGCCAGCCTCCACCTTCTCTCCAGTGTTTTATGTAAGAGATAATCTAGGAAGAAGGGATTAGTCCTTGGTGTAATCCTTTGCTTATACCTATAATAGGGTGTGGCATCACCCTTTTACAAACTGTTTAGGGTTTGACAGGACACTCCCTGTCAACAGATAGGATTACTTTGGTGTTTATAAGGGGACTGACTTGAGGCCCCTTTCTCTTCTTTGGGTAGGACTACTCTCAGGTGAGATCCTCTCTCTTTGGTGGGAGACTTGGGCTCTCTTGTATGGTCTAAGTTCTGACCAGAGCTAGAGTTCTTTCATTATATTGGATTGCAGTGGTAGAGCTTTTGTACTATTAAAAGTCTTTTTTGGAACTGCGATGGACTCATGAGTTTTCATCTTTTCCCCCATGGCCTCAGAGGTAGAAGAGAACTTCTGTTCTGATACTGTTGGGGACCCTAGCAGCTCCCGACAGTCTTCAGGGAAATGATTGAAGGAACAGAAAACAACCAAAGTGATGGAGCCAGGAGTTTAATGTGCCTAGGAAAAAGATAATCCATCTCTAGCCTTTTTTTTCCCCTGATGTATTTTTTTGTTTTATTAGAAATGGAGAATTTTGGTTTCCCCAAGTTTGTTTCTATTAACATTTTTCATGGTGATCCAACTGATAACATGCCTCAGGAATTTAAACTTTAACAAGTGACAACCTGGGAAGCAGCCTGGACAGTCAGCTTGAAGGTTTCTAAATATTTGGGCTTGTTGGGTGTAATAAGCAAAACATTGGGGGCCAGAGTGGTAGCACAGCAGCTGCTCATATGGCATTTGCCTTACATGCATTTAACCTGGGTATGATCCCGTCACCCTGCATGTGGTCCCTAGCACTGCCAGGAATGATTCCTAAGCATAGAGCTAGGAGTAAGCTCTGAAAATAGTCAGGTGAGCCACCACAAAAAAAAAAAAATAATAAAATAAAACAACCCTAAAACCTTCAAACTAATTGTTAGGAAAAAACATAAATCTGAGGGGAAAAGGAAAAAGAAGGTTGCCTGGGTGAAGACTTCAGGGGTGACTTTTATTTAACTGTTGGAAGGGACGTTAAGCTATAAGTGCTGAAGGGAAAATAATGCAGGGAGGAAGAAAAAATCAGATAAATGGACTACAAAACAGCCCATGGCAAAGGTTAGGAAATTAGTTTTATCAACTATTTACACAGAAACAGGAGCTAGCAATCTGGAATTCTATGACACTGATATAACTTTATTCATTGGTTTAATATCTCAAGCAAAACCATAAGAAACCTCTTTTCCTTTTCATTCCTCAGTAATAAATTTGAATGGAAAATGTATTATTGGAGATCATTTCTGAAAACCATCACTTTATTACTCCTTTGTTTCTGACCTTCCCAAATGTCAAGACTATCCATCCCAGAAGAGCAATGACTTCTTGAAAACAGCAGTAGCAATGAGGTAACGGTTAGTGTGTGTGCCATTGTGATGGCATGTCACAATGGCAAAACCCAGTAATTTGAGGAGAAATGGTATTAGAAAAATACCATTTTTTTGTTCATTTGTGTTAGGTCACTATGGTAATAAGACCAACTCTATTAGTTGGTCATTTAAAAAAACTCCACAGAACTTGATTTCCTTCCAGTGAAATACTTCATTTAATTTCCCCATAATCCATTCCTTCTCCTGCCCATCACACCTTTAATAACCCTACGTCATATGCTCATTAATCTTTCTACCTCTACATCATAGAGTTTTACATTTTAATATTAGAGCAGGTCATCTTGTTAGTTTGATTTATTGTTTTCCTCTTTCAAAAAGTCTACACTCTTTTTCTATGTACCATAAATAACAAAGTGTGGCCCGGGGTGAATAATGGGGCTGTAAATCAGGCTTGGGACTTAGCTGCCATTCTTAAAGCCTCAAGCTTCACCCCCAGGGATCACAGTGTCAGTAGAGGCTGGGGATTGAATTACAGTCCTGCAGTCAATCAGGGACCGTTCACTATTCAATTTCTACAAATGACAAGTTATTAATGCTTTGAAATTAAAGCAGAACTACAGCAGATCAGATGTTAGTTTAATGAGAATAGCTTTTTTCCACCTACTTAATGAGGTAGGAGACTTTACTATTTCTTGAAAAAATAAGCCATAGGCAATAAGAAAGAGAGAGTTCCTAGATAGTCAACATTTACTGTTATTGTTGTCACAACTATTATGCATATTGTACAGCCTTCTCCGTAAAATGCATTTATTGCTAGAGTACTAAGAAGTAAAAAAGAATAACACTAAAAAGGGAAGAGAACTAATGGAAGAGTGTTAGTTTGTAATATATAATTGTAAAATTAGAATCAAACTGAACTCCTTAGGGAGCTAAATATTGAAAAGATTAACTCCAGAAGACCAAACTTCTTGCAATGAGGACTGATGTTGAATGCTACTCTAAACCATTGCTTTGAAGGTGTTCTTGATGGAACAAAGTAAAATAATAAGCTAAGAATTCATGTCTTGTTGCCAATACCCTAATTGGATAAAATACAGGAATAACTAAATAGTTATTGTTATTGTATGCAAAATTAAGTAACAAATGTAATTGAAAGTATTCTTGGATTCTTTAGTTGTTGGTTTTTGTTTTGGATTTGCTGGGCTTTTTTGTTTTTTCTTCTTTTTTTGGTTTTGGTAACACATGGTGGTGCTCAGAGACCTGGAGGGGCTCCAGGTCCCTATGTGGTACCATAGACTGAGCCAGGTTTGGTCACATACAAGACAAGTGCTTTAACCTCTATACAATCTCTCCAGCCTTTGAAAACCACAATTTTTTTTATCAGAAAACAAGTCTATCTCAATACTTAATATAATAATGTAAGTTTTCCACATAAAAAGGCTTTTATAAAAACACACAATTATGTAGTGTACATTATAAGCTTATTAATTGAAATTCACAAGTCCAAAATAAAAAAGAAATGCCCATGAAGCATTAATTTTTTTAATGAACTCTGCCTTCATTTGGGCCATACAACTTTATCTTTGCTTCAAATTTTCCTGAATATTGATGAAAATCTCACTTTATTATTTTGACTTTCATTTCCCTGTTCAACATACATATATGCACATAGAATAAAGACTCATGAGTGTTTTATGCTGAAAATAGCATTTTGGGGTTTTTTTGCTCAGAGTAGTAACATAAGAAACCATTTAAAATCAGGGTCCAAACAGTCCAATGCCATGGTGTGAGCAGGTGACCACAGAGTTCCTCATGATCTCTGAGATGTGCAGTGACAGGATCTTTTGATGTCTTTCCTCTGCTATGACTCCGAGGGTAGCAGTGCCCAGAGATTAGCTTGTCAAGTTTTCCCCTCTTCACCTAGACTCAGACATTCTTTAAGTTTCATTCAAAATGAGGGAGTTTTAAATAAACTTTGTTAAACACTTTTAATAAGCTTTAAGTAACCAAGTCCTTCAAGTTAATATCTGAGTGAAATGAGAGTTTAGTTTAAAATAAACTAGAAAACATGTCATGCCTGTGAGCAAGACTGTCTCAATCCAGTAAAAGTCAAGGATAATATGTACTTACCCTTAGTGAGCCAAGAGGATATCTCTGCATTTCTCCTCATCTTGAGGCATTATTGGAGTCTCAGTGTGCACGCAGGGCCCAAAGTCACCCTTATTTTCAACAATTAAAATGGACTCTGTTGAAAACAATGCTCATGGGATACCAGAGGTCTAATGTGGATCATCTGCATGCAAGGCAAGTTCTCTGCTCACTATACTATCTCTCTGACCTCTGAGGGTGATTTCTTATTTGAAATAATATATTTAGGGTCCAAAGTGATAGTACTGTGGGTAAGGTGCTTGCTTTGCACATGACACACTCTGATTTGTTTTCCAGCATCTCATATAGTCTCCCACACCTTGACAGGAGTGAACCCTGAGTTCAGAGAGAGGGGTAAGCCCTGAGTACTGCAAGGTATGGTACCAAAAAAATCTTTTTAAAAAAGAAATGATAGCTGGATCCAGAGAGATAGTACAGTGGGCAGGACGCTTGCCTTGCATGCTGCTGACCCCAGTTCAATTCCTGGCACCCAATATTGACTTCCAAACTGAGCCTGGAGTAAGTTCTAAGGACTGCTGAATGTGGTTCCCTACTCCTTCCCACCCCTTAAAAAGAGAAGTAAAATGACAGTTAATTTATTAAAATGTACTTTTGGATAATTAAAAAATATATAGTTTGGAGTTTTTTGGGGGATCACACTCTGCAGTGTTCAGGGGTCTCTTCTGGTGTGCTCAAGAGACCACGTTGGGCACAGGGGAAGTAACCTATGTTAGTTGTGTGCAAGACAAGTGACATAACCACTATACTATCTCTCATCTCATGAAAAATTAATTTTGAAATGTCAAAATACCTCTACATAATAAAAAGTTAAAATTAAGTTTTTCAACGTCAATATGCTATTTTGTAAATGTGAGCATACATTCTTTAGAAGCCCCACCCAAGAGAGAGGCCTTTCTCAAGCCTGGCTTGTCAGAGCCCCACCCTAGAGAGAAGCCAATTTCAAGCCCAGGTATGTGGGTCTCAACAGCTAAAGTCACCGGACTTCGTGGAGATGGAGATGGGGTACCTTTTCCCACCTCTTTCCATTCTGGGAGACCCAGTGGACCTGCCCACAAACTGCTCTGGGGCTGTTGGCTGTGATCCAGAGACACTGACACACAGGGCATAGTTGCTACGGGCTCTTTTGGTGGCATGCAGCCACTTTGCAGTCATGCAACACATCACACTAGTAGAAACCAACCATGTTCCAGAAATTAGGATGGTCAATGTAAGAAGAGAAATGGACCATATTAGCCTATAGAAAACCAGGAAAAAATGTCATGACTTTATCAATACCATTGTCATATATGTCATATATGGGCTGCTATTGTCAATATAATTGGTGCCAATTGAGGGAGCAGGCATGGGGATGGGGGAGTTGGGAAATGAGTGTCTTTGGTGGTGGGAACGCATGCACTGATGGTAGGATTTGTATTGGATAATGAAATATTAAATAAAATAAAAAGTTAAAAAATAAATAATAATAAAAATAAAAAATAAATTGTTTGTTAAAATATAACAACATTATTTCAATGCATGGATATACTGGCCAGAGAGTAAAGAACACTCCCAGATGTCAGGATCAATGGGAAAGCACAAATCCTCAGGAATAAGTAAATGCAGAGCCAGTCTGAGAGATCCATGTGAATAATGGTGATCTGCATGGGGAAAGGCGCAGGTGATAGACACCAACCTAAGTCCAAGATCCCCAACGAACCAAGTTGTCAGAGTGAAGAATAAAATAATCCAACCTATAGTGGAAGACACAGCTGGTATTGCCTCTCCTAACCTAAAGCCACACTCATTAAAAACAGATAAAGACCCTGAATTTACATCACCCTGAATTTTAATGTGATCAAAATTAAACAAAATAAACAGAAGAAAATGGGGGTTTCTTAGAGAGAGAGCTCAAGAAGTGCTTAGAGGGCTTGGGGGCCACTCCCATTGATTCCTATCAACTGGGTCCAGCAATAGTGCTACTATTTGTAAATGAGAGCATACATTCTTTATAAGCCCCACCCAGGAGAGAAGCCTATCTCAAGCCTGGCTTGTCAGAGCCCCACCCTAGAGAGAAGCCAATTTCAAACCCAGGTATGTGGGTCTCAACAGCTAAAGTCACCGGGCTTCCATGGAGATGGAGATGGGGTACCTTTTCCCACCTCTTTCCATTCTGGGAGACCAAGTGGACCTGCCCACAAACTGCTCTGGGGCTATTGAGGTCCTTGAGGTCCTGGCTAATAACAGCATCTCCATTGGTATTCAAGGGCTTCCAGTGGCACACTAGGGATCTGTATAGTCCTAGAGTTTGAGCTTGGGACATCCAACCACTGAACTAGCTCCCTAACCCTAAAAACTGCAATTCAAAATGGCCTCAGGTGTTAGGGTACTCACATGTGCAATGTATAGAAGCAAAGGAAAGTCTGCCTGGGAGAAATACACCTTAATAAAAGGTTCCAAAAAGGTCTGCTGGAAATTTATTATTAAGGGCACAAAAATAATATTGGGACAAAGGATGGGACTTGAACCACTCATTAACTACCCTTGAGCCAGCAAACACACATGAGAATGGAACATAATACTCAGGCTGGAAAACACACTTTCTTTACAATCATTAAGAAAATATTCACAGAAATTAGTGTTAAGCCTAATTCTCAGCACATTTCAGTGAAATGAAAACAGTCTTTTAAAATAATACAGTCAATTCAATTAAAAACAAATTAGAAATCCTGGAGACTAGAGAGATATTACAGCAGATAGTGCCATTGCCTCTCGCACATGACGAACCTGGGCTCAATCCCGGTACCTCATATGGTCCCCTAAACCCTGCAAGGAGTTATCTCTGAGTACAAAACCCGAAGTAAATGTGAACACTGCCAAATGTGGCTCAAAAAACAAGCAATGGCAAAAAAAAAACTTTGGAAAACATTCAAACTCCTCTCCTTACTGCTTTCCAGTGTTTCTTACCTGTACCTCAAATACAGTAGATAAGTAATCTCCTACAAAAAAGGGGGAAGTTAACAATTAAGTTAAATTTAAAAAAGGAGCCAGGAGATGTGATCAAGGTTTTTAACAATGAATTTTAAGGTGCTGCTAATAAAGTGTTTTCTCCAATTTATTCCAGAATGTTTGGTAGAAAATTCAGATGAATGAATTTGTCACATCTAATAGCAACAACACAAACATTATTATATTAACATTCCTTGTAACTGATAAAATTCCAGGGGATTATCATGATCTAAACCCTTATTTTCCTGAAGAAACAAAATTATTGACTGGTTCAAAATAGTGCATACGTCTATATTCATTGCAGCACTATTTACAATATCCAGAATCTGGAAACAACCTGAGTGTTGAGAATAGAAGTCTGGATAAAGAAACTATGTTACAACTACACAATGGAATACTATGCAGCTGGCAGGAAGGATGGACTCACGGAATTTGCCTACAAATGGGTGGACATGGAGATTATCATGCTGAGTGAAATTAGTCAGAAGGAAAAAAGACAGATATAGAATGACTGCATTCATTTGTGGGATATAAATATATACCAGTGTTTTACTAATTGTTGGAAATGGTAATGCTAGACTATCACTGAGCATTGGATGTAGACAAAAGCTATATACATGATGACCCTTAAATGTCTGTAGGGCAAGCCACAATGTTAAGAGGTGAGAGAGAGAGAGAAAGAGAGAGGAGGAGGAGGAGGAGGAGGAGGAGAAGGAGGAGGAAGAGTGAAGCACCAATGCCTGCTATATAGAGGCAGGCTGGGGATGGAGGGAATCTGAGAACACTGGTGGTGGGAAATGTGCACTGGTGGAGGGATGGGTGCTGAAACTCTGTATGACTGAAGCCTAATCATGAATATCTTTGTAATTGCATATCTCAAGGTAGTATAATAAAATAAATTTTTTAAAATAATGCATACAGTGTGTAAGTAAAGGAAGAGAGAGAGAGAAGAGATAAACAACCTGCCATAGAGGCAGGCTAGGGGATGGGGGAGGGAATTGGAGACATGGTGGTGGGAAACTGGCACTGGTGAGGGATGGGTGCTAAGGCGGCCTGGGGGGACGGGAGGGGGAGGGGTACATTGGTGGTGGAAATGGGGCACTGGTGAGGGATGGGTGCTGGAACGCTGTAAGACCAAAACCCAAACATGAACTTCTTTGTAATTGCATATCTCACAGTGGTATAATAAAAATAAAAAGTAAAGATATTTTTATGTATAGGGAAGAAAACAAGGAAAATAAAATAAAACAACAATAAAGGGGAAAAATAGTGCATAGTGGGTATGCAAACAGTCAATGTCCAATCATCAATATTGTTTACACCAAATTCCTGATTTACATAAGAGTGCTCGCAGAACAGATTTTCACTTAACTAAATAAAAAACCAGAGAAACAATGTACAAAAAGGGGGAAATTTCACTAGGGAATGTCTATGTTGGAGTATACTGAGGAAATACATGAAGAATTTCTAGACTTCAAAGGTAATATTTATAATTAATTAATTATAGTTGGTTGTGAAAATTGACTTGTGAATTACTTCTGTTGATTGTCCACAATATATCCCTGTGACATACCTTTTCATGTCAAATTTTGCATTGTCTAATGCCAGTCTGATTGTCACCTTCACACCATCCAGCGAGAGTCATTTGCACAGAATGAGACAAAAAAACACAAAAAGGAGACAGACAAACACACACGACTTTAGGTGTCCAAGGTTTGTCATCCGTTATTGGTCTTACAGGCCAGTCATTTATTCAATACAATATTTCTCCCCCACAGTGTCCAAGGCTCCGAACAGGTGAGCAATTATTGACAGAAAGTAAGGACAGTGAGTAAACCCATCAACATTCAGTAGGTACGTGAAGATCAGAGGCTGGGATATCTTACATAGCTATTAGAAGACACATTTAAAATACACGATAAAGTCTGACAGTTTCTTATTCTATTTTACCCACATTGTCCTTACATGTAAAAGACCTAAGCTAGTCTGATTCTTTACTTGCCTGGCACTTTTTTTTACAACTATAGATATTTGTTATCTATTCTATGTTATTCTTTTCTAGATGTGTTTTTGCCAATCCTTAGCATTCTAACACCTAAACTATCTAATCTAAGATATATCCCATTGGGGGGTGGGGGTTGTTAGGGGGATGAATTCCCACAATGCATGTCTTTATTTTTGTTTGTGTTGTTTTTGTTTTTGTGTTTAATAATGGATTATTTTCTGCTTTTTTCTTTGTTTTCTTTTTTTCCACAACATTTTTAGTTAAAGGGACCAGAGAGATAGAACAGGAACTAAGGCACATGCCTTGCATGTGGCCAACTTGGTTTCCATCCTTGACACCCCATATGATCCCAGAGAACCACCAGGAGTGACACCACAACACAAAGTCAGGAGGAAGAACCTAACTGGTATGGCCAAAACAATGTCCCCACCGATAGAAAACATTTTAAGTTGTTGAAGAATTTCACAGGCTATTTTATCTTCCCATCATTTCCAATACTAGAGGGTACTTTATGTAAAGACATTTAGAGGGGCCAGAGCGATAGCCCAGCAGGTAGGGCGTTTGCCTTGCACACGGCTGGCTTATGCCAACCGGGTTCAATTGCCGGCATCCCATATGGTCTCCTGAGCACCACCACAGGAATAATTCCTGAGTGCAGAGCCAGGAGTAACCCCTGAGCGATGCCGGGTGTGACCCAAAAAAGAAAAAAAAAGACATTTAGAGAATTGTAACTCACTTTATGTATTTTAGCTGCAGATTCGTTTCTTGGGCATTCATTATCACAGTGCTGATTTTGTGTGTAAGCATTACACGTGTGCATAAAATGTTGAAATTTTCTAATTACATGGAGCTATCCTTTTCCTAAACAAGCACTTGTGAAAGCTGAAACTTTCCCAGAAACATGTTTGATGATGCAAAGTATCCTATGAAGTGCAAGGTCTTTGTGTCTCATATAAATTTCACTTTTAATATATAAATCTAGGGCTGGAAAGGGAATGCAGGAATAAGGCCTTGCATGCGGTGCACTGTGTTCCACCCCTGTCACCACCACAGTAATCCCTGGAACACCACCAGGAGTGGTCTCTGAGCACAGAACCAAGTGTAAGCTCTGAGCATCACTGAGTATGGCTCAAAAAACAAAACAAAACAAAAATATGGATTGAAAAGTTGTTACTATAAAACTCCTGCTATTCCTGAGTGTGTGCAGAGCAGAGAGACAGGACCCAGAATGAAGCGTGGGTCAGTAGTGAAGCAGAATGAAGAGTCTCGAAAGGTGAGGGCTGCATGGTAAAGAAAAGAGCCCTCTCAGATTACTGCCCTCTGGGCTCATCAAAAACAGAAAGAGCATCTGTACTCATGTAGAAGTACCACAAACAATGGCACTTTAAAAATATGAATTCTGAAACCCAGGGATATGGTTCAAGTGATTGAACAAGTACTTTTTGTTTGTTTGGCTCAAGTGATAGAGCAAGTGCTGATTATGTAGAATCCTGGGTTGATTTCCCGAGCTCTATAAGCACTCCAAATATTGCCAGTGCAGCCCTTGTGGTCCTAGAGCATTGCTGCTGATGACTTATGACTGGGGGGAATTTTTAAGGTGTTATTTCTGAGTATATGCAAGTGACAGTGAGACTTGCCCTGATCAGGATATTACAAGGACAGGAAGAGAATACCAAAGGACAAGAGAGATCAGAAATGATGCAGAAGATGATCAAAGGAAATGGTGAATTGAACACTAAGACAGTATCATTCCCTATGTACACCCAGCTCAGCGATATGCTAATGGGTTAAAGATAAAGAATTGGGAAAAATACCAACTAGAACACGCTGCATATTATTATTGTTTCTCAGATCTATTTTTTTCATAGTATATGTTTCTCTATTTCATAAGCTGCAGAACTTGTTTAGTGGTAAGTTTTCATTCCCCTTAAAACACTTCGTTACTTTCTCTAGAAAGTGGATCCGAGGGCTGTAATTAAAACTTCGGATGACAACAATGGTTAAGCAACAACTTCCTGACCCAAACTCCCTTCTGTCTTCTAGAGTTGCACATTGTTTACCTTAACAATTTTCTGATATGCTTTTCCCAGGTAAATAATTGCCTTTCCCTTGCTCTTTCTGCTGCGCTACTAATGAGATCTAAAAGCTGACAAATATAAAATTTTGAAAGTCATCCAACCATTTAGTTCAGCGATTGACTTTTTTTTAAGAAAAGTAGAATTTTCCAGATGTATGTAATTTATTTTAATTACATACCATTCCTCTAAACTGACATAAGGCAAATTCACAATTATCCCCAATAACAGAAACTGGATAAAACAGTCATATTTGACTCTACTGATCAAGTATGTTCATTTGCTTTCTCCTTTATCAAACTTTCATCAGTAAATAGTCAGTATCTAAAAGAAACCGTTCAAGTTTCCTTCGTTTCTTATCTCAGTATACCTCTAGTAAGAGGACTAATGCCAAAATTAGAAAAAGATCTGAGGAAGATAGAATTATAAGATCCCTCAAGTTGTTAACAAGCTCTAGTTAAATTAAATTAAATGTTTTCTTCTGAATTGTCAGATTAATTTAGAAACTTCAATTTTCATCCTAAATGCTATATCCTTTTTAGTCTTTTTTTACACTTTTTTAAAATTTTTACTTTTTTATTGATATATCTATTGCTTTATGATATTTAGGGTGTATAAAACTGAAAAGCAACATGTTTAGTACATTAAACTCACCAATGATAGTTCAATTCTGCCTTTACGTAAGCAGCGCAAGTGCCTCAAATACTATGGGTCTCAAAGATTAGATGAGGGCCCTCAGAAATGGAGAGCATTCCTGAACACCATCCTCTTCTACATGCCCTGAAAGAAACTTTCATTATTCCACTTCCCTCTGCTACTAGGAACAAGAACCAATTGCTACTAAGTTATATGCCAAACATTGTCACCTACCCTACATCAATCCCCTACTCAATATTGCCTTTAATCAGCTGTAGTATTCATTTGTTATGACTGTCTTACAGAGTCTCAAAAGGATTACGTTTTATTCTGCTACTAAGTAACAGAGGCGAGATAGATATCCAAGATTTGACTACTTTTACCACAAAAATGCCACAGGCATAGGGTCTTTCTTTAAATCTGTGTTCTCACTAACTTTTAATCTATTATTTATATAATGTATTGTGTTTCCCCACACTAATTATCATGTTTACAGAGAAAATTTACAAACTTCAGAACATTTGAATTTTAATTTATGAAATTAAATAAAAGGAAATTGTAGCTGAAGATTTTAATGGATACTGGAACCAATCTGGTTTCACTTAAAATGCTTTAAGTGAATTTCAGGGAAACGTAAAGATCAAGGATTTTATGTATTTACTTCTGGTTGTTCTATTATCTTTGTTTCCTTCAGAAACTCTACTAGAGTGGCAGCAAAGGTATTTTAAGGCATAAACCCCAGAAAAAATAGAGGCAACAAAATTTAGGATGCTAGAAATGAAACCATGAGTATAACAGACTCGGCGATGCAATAAAGCTAACTGCTAAATCAGCAGTAGGAAAAGCCAACAAGAATTCATATTTTTGCTATTGAATCTCCAAGAAGCTCAGAAATTGGCAGCAGAGAGGACTTTTGGAAATGAGACTGAAGTAAGGGCTTTTTAATAGAAGTATTGGTTGTCAGTACATGTGAACTTTCCAAATACTCTCATCGTAAGAACCAGGTGATCGCTTTTTCTTAGCAGGGAAGAAAATATTTTTTTCAAGAGAAGGTAATGATATACTCTCTAAGGTAAAGTACATCAACTCCAGTTAATATTGGAGATATTCTGAAATCAGGTGGCTAATTAAATATTAGTAAAAGCATCTTCTCTTCAACTTGTTTTGCCTTTATAAATCCTTACCTTTTCTTTAATATAAAAATGTCCTTCTCAAGGATCTAAATATCCCAAGAAAAAAATTAAAGAAATTGACATAAGAGCTGCCCCATAAGATGACTCAGACAGACCATAACACCTCACAGTAGGTCCAAGGAAACAAACATTCAAAAATTATAAGAAAGTTCAAACAACAAAAGAAAAAATCACAAATGTTCGTCCTCAGAAATTTAAGAGAAGACTGCAACTGTTAAATAACATTAAAAATAAGTTAGAAGGATGATCATGTATTTTTAAAAGTCAGTGGCATATTGCAAAACAAAGTTGACAAATTATAGAGGAGAGAGCAAAGATGCAAAAGAGAAAAATTGTGTCAGAATGATATAAAATTAGTTATAATCTGACTGCTATATAATTGTATTTGCAAAAGAGGAAACATGAGAAGTGGAAAAAGAAAATAAAAACTAATTTAATTACACAGTTCAAACCAATGAATCACTCAAGTGAGGGAATCAGTGTGAGAAAGTTTCTATCTTCCTATGTACAAGTGAACATAATTCTCCCACATTCAATGTTCAGCTGCCCAAGAGTATACCAAAGCAGGGGGACAGGGGAAGGGGATGAGAGGCAGGAGTATATATAAGAGATACCAAATATACTGTGGTTTTAGGTTTCTCTAATTTGTCTTTATGGAAAACATGATTGGTTCACCTTAGGTATATTAAACAATTCAATTTATTTCTGATCTATAATAAGCCAAAGGGGAGTCCATGGAAACAGAACTGAAAAGATATTTTTGCAGTTTCATTCTTGAGAATTTACTTAATATTCCATTAAAATAACTCAAGCCATCATCCATGAATCTATCTAAAATCATAAGTTCCCAGGAACTGAAGAAGCTGCATTAATTTCCATGTAGGCACCTTTCCAAATTTATTCATTTCCACCTGTCACTTCCTCAATAAATTCCAGCCTGCCATCACTAAATTCTAGTGGTTTCCTCAAACTTCCTTTAGATGAGGACCTGAATTGAGTATTGAGAATTGAGTATGGTCTGCAGTGCTAGGACTGAGCCTCAAGTCCTAGTCATGGCTTAAATCAACCAGATCAGCGGAAGTTCTAAATTTCCCACAAATACAAAACTGCAACTAGCAAGTTCAGGAGAGCAGTGGATTGATGTCCCTGAAGATGGCCAGAGGGACCAAGTAAAGTCAGTTAGAAAGGCTGATTGATTTCTTCTATGACCCTTAGGTTGTTCAGCAGTGAGTTGTTCAGTTTCCAGGTGTTTGGTTTGACTCCCTGTTTCTGTGTGTGGTTAGCTTCCATTTTCAGTGCATCATGGTCTGAAAAGATAGTTGACACAATTTCTATCTTTTTTAAAAATTTTATTGAGATTCCTCTTTGGGAGACCGAATAGCATTCTCATCCTGCTTTCGTAGGATACCGTATGTCATATCTTACAATATCTTTTTTTTTTTTTGCTTTTTTTGGTTACACCCGGCAATGCCCCGGGGTTTCTCCTGGCTCTGCACTCAGGAATTACTCCTGGCGGTGCTCGGGGGACCATATGGGATGCCTGGGATCGAATCCGGGCTGGCATGGGCCGGCCGTGTACAAGGCAAATGCCCTGCCCGCTGGCCTATCATTCCGGCCCAACAATATCTTATATGATATCTTATGATATCTTATGATGACATATGATATGATATTTTATGTCATATCTGCAAAGTATTCCATAGTTTCCATTGATTTGTTCTTGGACCCTGGGTTGTTTTCAGATTTGGGCTATTGTTTTTTTTTAAGTATTTTATTATATCACCGTGAGATATACAAATAAAAAGATATACAATTAAAAAGTTCATATTTGGGTTTTGGTCATACAGTGTTCCTGCACCCGTCCCTCCACCAGTGCCCATCTCCCACCACCAACATCCCCGGTTCCCTCCCCCCTTCCCCAGCCCACCTCCATGACAGGTTCTTTATTTCTTTCCCTTTCTCTCTCTTTCTCTTTTCCTTCCCTTCCAAACTATGGATTACAGAACATACATTAAAAGGTTGTCATGTGTATCCTTTTGCCTCTATTTAATGCTCAGTTCTAGGTTGGCATTAGTACCCTCGACAATTATTAGCACACTGTTCCATTTTCTGTCTTACCTAACCTCTGACTCCCACACGTTTGTGATAATTTCCACCTTTGACAAGACCTCCTGATATATGTTTCACTTGACCTTGGGTATTGGTATAATATGTACATATATATTTATGCCATGCAAATAAATGCAGTCATTCTGTATCTGCTTGGATTATCATGCCTCACTCAAGTAAGAGAAGGAATCTGGAATTCCTATCTCTGTCAAAAATACAGAGTAGAGGATGCTGTCTCATTTACCAAGGCATTGAAAATCACATGGGCTGGACATGTAATGCGATTTAGAGATGGCCGCTAGACTAGAGCTGTTACAGACTGGATCCCATGTAATGTCAAAAAAATACAGACAAAAAGATACACATGACAACCCTTTAATGTATGTTCTATAATCCATAGTCTGGAAGGGAAGGAAAAGAGAAAGAGATAGAGAGAAAGGGAAAGAATAAAGAACCTGCCATGGAGGCAGGCTGGGGGAGGGGCTAGGGAACCAGGCACATTGGTGGTAGGAGATGGGCACTGGTGGAGGGATGGGTGCTGGAACATTGTATGACCAAAACCCAAATATCAACATCATTGTAATTGTATATCTCACGGTGGTATGATAAAATACTAAAGAAATCACTTGGCCACCCCTACAAACGGTTCGAGGCTCTTCATGTTCCTGAAGCAACCAGGTGTCATTGAGCTACACTGGCATGTGATAGGGTCAAGTGGAAATGTTACTGCTGCCTGCTTGAACAAATTGATGAATAACGGGATGTCAGGTGCTCAAGAGATGACATAAGATGAAACCATTCAATTGCTGCTACATTCATGGGTCTGTAGAGTATTATTCTGAGTGAATTTATTCAGAAAAAGGGAGAAACATGAAATTATTTACACCATATGTGATATATAGAGAAATGTATCAAGCAAATAAGAAATATCCAAAGGCAACAGAAGCTGAGAACTTGTTTTTAGGAGGGTGTTTATAGGTGGGAATGGAGGGAAAAACTGAAGAATGGGAAAAGTTGAAAAGCAGTGTAGGTAATTGGACAGTAGTGGAGAGTGAGGTATGGAAAATTTTATGTGTGAAATGATACAACTTACAGTATCATTTTCTTCCCATTGTTCATCGATTTGCATGAGCAGGCACCAGTAACATCTTCATGCATCCTGTCACAAGGAAGTGTACCCCAAGGGCATCTGCTTGATACAGGGACAGGAAGAGCCTCAAACCATTCCTTCAGGTCATGGGAATGAGGTCCATATTAGTTGCTGGCTTTTGGCATATAAAATAAAACATGGGTAGCTTGCCAGGCTCTGCCTTGTAGGTGGTATACTCTCAGTAGAAGGCTCTCATTTCGAGCATTTTTTTTTTTGCTTTTTGGGTCACACCCGGCAATGCTCAGGGGTTTCTCCTGGCTCTGCACTCAGGAATCACTCCTGGCGGTGCTCGGGGGACCATATGGGATGCCGGGGATCGAACCCGGGCCGGCACAGGCCGGCCGCGTGCAAGGCAAACGCCCTACCCGCTGGGCTATCACTCCGGCCCCTCATTTCGAGCATTTACTGATGAAACTTAAAGGGGAAAGATCAGGTTTTCTCTTGGGTGGAGCTCTGAGGAAACTGCAGAGTCTGGATGTTGAGAATGACTGACCTCATGATATGTGAGATGCTCTGGCTTCTTGCTAGGTTTACTGGGATGACTAGTATCAGCTAGAACCTGTCATACTGTATGAAATACTATGTTTTGAATAAAAGAAGCATAAATAAGAAAAAAATTTTTATTGAGGTATGCTTTGTGGCTCAGCATGTGCTGTATCTTGGGGAATGTTCCATGCGCCCTGGAAGAAAACTTGTATTCAGCTTTTTGGGAATGAAAGACCTTGTGTATATCAACCAGCTCCCTTTCTTCAATTTCTTCCTTCAGGGCCAGTATTTCCTTGGTGAGTTTCAGTCTTGTAGATCTATCAATAGTTGATAAAGCAGTATTGAAGTATCTAACTACTGTTGTGCTACTGTTAGTGTCTTCTTTGAGGTCTATTAGCGATTGTTTGAAGTATTTTGCTGGCCCTTCTTTGGGTGCATATATGTTTAGGAGTGTAATTTCTTCCTGATATCACTTGTTTTCCCGTTGTTCATTGATTTGCTTGAGCGACTACCAGTAACATCTCCATACATCCTGTCGCATACTTGTCTAGCCCAGAGGCATTTGCTCTCTCCAGGAACACGAAGAGCTTCAGACCATTCTTTCAGATCATGTAAATGAGGTCTGTAAGTTTATTGGTTTTTGGCATATCAAATACTACACGGGTAGCTAGCCAGAATCTGCCGTGAGGGTGCCCTCTGATATACATATCCCTTAATTATTAAGAAATGGCCTTCACTGTCCTTTCTAATTTTTATTCAGCCAGATACTAGTATGGCCACACAGTCCTTTTCGAGGAGTTATTTGCATGGAGAATTGTTTTCCAGCCTTTGACTTTGAGTCTGTGTTTGCTCTGATTATTCAGATGTGTTTCTTGTAGGCAGCAGAATGTTGAATTCAGTTTTATAATCCATTTTGCCACAGTAACTGGGAGAATTTGATCTACCAACTGCTATAATTTATTATAAAAAGACAATAATCTTTTTATAATAGATTATAATATATTATAAAAATCATGCATTACATGAGTTGAGCAATAAAGCAAAATAGAAATTCCAGTAACAATAAATACACTGTATATAAAAATTTATAATATATATGTATAATACTTTCAGAATAAATACATACAGACAGAATCATTTTTAATTAATGGATTTAGGATAATGAAAAAAAAGTCTGAGGTACTTCTGCCTCATGGAACAATGAAAGACAGAAAGCAGGTAGGAGTCTATGGATTAATTCCAGAATCTGAGGGACTGTCTCAAGATAGACTATTTCTTTAAGAAGCCTGTCCAGAATGAACCACAGCCCAAACTACCAGGGTTTGTTTTCTTGTGGCTTGCTTTGGTAACATATTTGTATATGCTCTCCAGACTTCCCTTCCTCATTTTCTTTGCATTAGTTCTGCCTCAGTCTACATTTCTAGAAGAATGAGGATCAAGGCACACACTGAGTCCTTTCACTTTCTGTCTATTGAGGAAGACCCTCAATATTCTGAATTAGAGATGTGAATAAGATAACTTCATTTTTTTATTTTTCCATTACACCTTATATAAACACTGTAGTTTATTTTATTTTATTTTATTTTTGCTTTTTGGGTCACACCCGGCGATGTTCAGGGGTTTCTCCTGGCTCTATGCTCAGGAATCACTCCTGGCGGTGCTTGGGGGACCATATGGGATCTGGGGATCGAACCAGGGCTGGCACAGGCCAGCTGCGTGCAAGGCAAACTCCCTACCCGCTGGGCTATCGCTCCAGCCCTTAAACACTGTAGTTTAAAAGCTGTTCATGAAGATCTGCCACAGACATTCATCACACCATCACCAATCCCACCACCACTGCACCCCACAAACACCACTTCCATCCCCAACCTTCCCAGCCACCCCTCAAGCCTACTCCCACACAGGCCCTCAACAATCCACCCTACATTTCTTGCTATAATTTGCTACAAGAATGATCAAAAATGCTTCTTCAGATAAAAGCTGGTAAAGACTGTGTGTCTCACCATGGAGTCATTATGCCCTTGTTTAAAAGATCACTACAATGTTAGAGGTTATGACTTCTGTGTTCTTATTTCGATAATTGAGTTTGGATGCCTTCCATACTGCATGCCATCCAATCTGGTGTGCTACTCCTGATTTTTCAGTGTCGTTGCAGCTATGCTATCCAGGAAATACCAAAGTTTCAAGGAAATGATACAGTTGGAGTTAAAATTTTATTTTTTTTATTTTTTATTATACCACAGTGAGACATACAATTACAAAGATGTTCATGTTTGAGTTTCAATCATACAGCGTTCCAGCTCCCATCCCTCCACCAGTGTCCACATCCCACCACAATGTCCTCTGATTCCCACCCCTCTCCCCCACCCTGCCTCTATGACAGGCACTTTGTCTTTGCTTTCTCTGTCTCTCTCTGTCCCTCTCTTTTTCTTACTCTCTCTGTATCTCTCTCTCTTCCTTCTCTTACACATTCTGGCTTTCAATACATATATTTAGAGGTTACCATGTATATCCCTTTGTCTATATTCAATGCTCAGCTCTAGCCTGGTATTATCATTTCCAACGCTTATTAGCACACTGTTCCCTTCTCTGTCTTACCTAACTTCTGGTATTATAATTTCCAACGATTATTAGCACACTGTTCCCTTCTCTGTCTTACCTAACCTCTGACTCCCACACACTTGCAATTGAATTCAGCCACTTACAAGACCTCCTGGTCCATGATTTTTCTGGCCTTGGATATTGTTACCATGCTATTCTTTTTTTTTAATCCAGCAAATAAATGCAGTCCTTTTCCTTCTGGCTAATTTCAAGCAGCATGATCCATGTCCATCCATTTATAGGCAAATTTCATAACTTTATTTTTCCTAAACAGCTGCATAGTATTTCATTGTGTAGATGTACCAAAGTCTCTTTATCCAGTCATCGGTTCTCAGACACACTGTTTGTTTCCAGATTCTGGCTATTGTGAATACTGCTACTCTGAACGTAGAAGTACAGATTGTGTTTCTGCTGTATGTTTTTGGCCTCCCAGGGTATATTCCCAGGAGTGGTATGACTGGGTCAAATGGGAGCTCAATTTCTAGTTTTTGGGAAAATGTCCATATTGTTTTCCAAAAAAGGCTGTACCAGCCGACATTCCCACCAACAATGTATGAGAGTCCCCTTCTCCCCACATCCACCCCAGCACTTGTTCTTGCTCTTTTGGATATGTGCCAGTCTCTGTGATGTGAGATGATATCTTATTGTTGTTTAGATTTGCATCTCTCTGATGATTAGAGATGATGAGCATTTTTTCCATATTCCTTTCGGCCATTTGAATTACTTCTTTTTAGAATTTTTGTTCATTTTTTTCTCCCATTTTTGATGGGTTTGTTTTCTTCTTGTAAAGTTCTACCAATCCCTGATATATCCTGGATATTAACCCCTTATCAGATGGGTATTGGGTAAATACTCTTTCCCTCTCTGTGGATTGTCTTTGTATCTTGTCACTGTTTCTTTTGAGGTGAAGAAGATTTTTAGTTTCATGTAGTCCCATATATCGAAAAAGACTGGCTCCTGGGGATGAACCCAAAGCCACAGCAGAGCCTGGCAAGTTACCCATGGTGCATTCGATATGCCAAAAACAGTAACAATAATGGACCTCATTCCCAACGAATGGAGAGGTTACTGGTGCCCCCCAAGCAAATCGATGAACAACAGGAAGACAAGTGAAAACTGACAAGTAGTAGTCCTTTATATATATATATATATATATCAGCACGGGAGTTTTTTTTTGTCTGACCGATGTTGCTGTCGTCCCCAAATTCCACACAGGATCGGACCACCGTCTCCTCCGTGCAAAATTCTACTTCCCACAACGGGGAGAAAAGGCTGCAAAGTTTAAGAAGAGAACTCCCAGAACGACCACCAACTGGGAACTCTTTGGCACCATTGCGGCAACATGGGAAGATACCATCATTGATGACATCGATGAAGAATACAACCGACTGGTTCAGCACCTCCATGATTGTGCGAAGAATGCCGAGAGAGAGAAAGACACAAAAGGACGCTTGTCTTCAGAAACTCTTGAGCTCATTCGCCAACGTGGCAAGGCGCGAGCCTCAGGAGACCAAATGCTAACGTCCAAGCTTGCTAAACAGTGCAGAGAAGCGATAAAAGCAGACCTCAAAGACAGAAGAGCAGAAATACTGGAAGATGCAGCAGAAGCCGGGAAAAGTATTCGCACTGCCCGCCTGTCCTTCGCCAACTATAAGACCAAGATGACTGCCCTCCGACGCCCTGATGGATCTATCACATCTTCCAGAAAGGCAATGGAGAAGATTATCCAGGACTTCTACTCAAATCTCTTTGATAGCCACATCCACCTGCCCACATACCAAATTCCACAGGATGGATATGTCATTCCCAACGTTCTCCCTTCTGAAATCCGACATGCCATCTCATCGGTAAAGAAGGGAACAGCACCAGGCCCAGACAAAGTCAGACCCGAACATCTGAAGAATCTGCCGTCGGTACTCATCAATACACTAGCTCGGCTCTTCACACGCTACCTGTCCGAATGCAGGGTGCCCTCCCCAATGGAAAACCAGCAGGACAGTTCTACTGTTCAAGAAGGGAGACATTCATGACATTGGCAACTATCGCCCCATCTGCCTGTTGTCTGTCATCTACAAGCTGTTTACACGAGTCATCCTGAACAGGATTAGCAGAACACTAGATGAAGGTCAACCATGCGAGCAAGCAGGTTTCCGGAAAGGATTCAGCACAATCGACCATATCCACACAGTAACCAAGCTCATTGAGGTTTGTAGGGAGTACAAGATGCCGCTCTGTCTCACGTTCATTGATTTACAGAAAGCCTTTGATTCTGTGGAGACTGAAGCAGTCATCGAAGCCCTAGTCAAACAGGGTGTTCAAACCCAATACATCAAGATCCTTCGTGAGCTGTATTACGGATTCACCACCAGGATCTCACCATTCTACAAAGAAGTGATCATTGATGTCAAAAGAGGGGTTCGACAGGGTGATACCATCTCACCAAAACTCTTCAGTGCCACCCCTCGAGAACATCATGAGACAATTAGAATGGGAAGGAATGGGAGTGAAGATAGATGGTCGGCAACTACACCACCTCCGCTTCGCTGATGACATCGTTCTAATAACACCAAACATTAGCCAAGCGGCACAAATGCTGGCTGACTTTGACCGAGAATGTGGAAAGGTAGGTCTACAGCTGAATCTGAAGAAAACTATGTTCATGAGAAATGGACTAGTTCCAGAGGCCCCATTCTCTCTCAATGGAACAAACATCTCTGAATGCAGCAGTTATGTGTACCTAGGTCGAGAAGTCAACATGATGAACGACCTAAAACCTGAGCTGCGCAGGAGGAAGAGAGCGGCATGGAATGCCTTCAAAGGCATCGAAGAAATAGCTAAAAAGACAAAGAACCTCCGGCTCCGGGCACATCTCTTCAACTCCACCGCTTCTCCCTGCATTAACATACGCCTCAGAGACCTGGGCCCTACGAAAGCAGGATGAGAATGCTATTCGGGTCTCCCAGAGAGGCATCGAAAGAGCTATGCTTGGAATATCACGTCTCACTCAAGTGAGAGAAGGAATCCGGAGTTCTGACCTCCGTCGCTATTCCAGAATCAGGGACGCTGTCTCGTTTGCCAAGGCATCGAAAATCAGATGGGCTGGACATGTAATGCGATTTGGAGACAACCGCTGGACTAGAGCAGTTACTGACTGGATCCCACGGGATGTCAAAAGATCACGTGGCCGCCCACCTACAAGATGGTCAGACTTCCTTGTTAAGACCCTGAAGGAACGGTTTGAGGCTCTTCATATTCCTGAATCAACCAGATGCCATTGGGCTACATTGGCACATGATAGGGTCCAATGGAAATGTTACTGGCGCCCGCTCGAGCAAATCGATGAATAACGGGATTCAAGTGATCAAGTTTTATATATATATATATATATATATATATATATATATATATATATATATATATTTGCTTTTTGGATCACACCTGACAATGATCAGGGGTTACTCCTGGCTCTGCACTCAGGAATTACTCCTGGCGGTGATCGGGGAGTAGTCCCATATATTTATCTTTGCTTCTAACTACTTTGTTAGTGATGTTTCATTTTTGAAGATACCTTAAGTTTCAATATTCTGGAGCAAGGGGTTTCCTATATTTTCTTTGATGTACTTTATGAAGGTCTAATAGCCTTCCCCTAAAATCAGGAACAAGGCAAGGTTGCCCACTGTCTATTCAATATATAGTACTGGAAGTACTATATTTCTAATCAATATCGTACTGGAAGTACTTGCCATAGCAATCAGAGAAGAAAAGTACATTAAGGGCATTTAGATAGGCAAGGAGGAAGTGAAACTATCACTACTTTCAGATGACATGATATTATACCTAAAAACCCCTAAACTCTCTTCCAAAAAGCTCCTAGAAACAATAGATAACTATAGTAGATTGGCACGGTACAAAATCAATATCCACAAATAATGGCTTTCCTACATACAAATAACGAAAGAGAAGAAAGGGACGTTAGGAAAATGATCCCATTCACAATTGTGCCACAGAAAATAAAATACCTAGGAATTAGTTTAACTCAGAATGTAAAGGACTAAGAGTGTAAAGAAAACTACAAAACGCTACTTCAAGAAACCAAGGAGGACAAGAGAAACTGGAAACACATTCCCTGCTCATGGATTGGGAGAATTAACATTGTCAAAATTGTGATACTCCCTAGATCCTTATACAATTCAATGTGGTTCCTATAAGGATACTCATGACATTCTTCAAAGATATTGACCAAACACTCCTGAAATTTGTATGGAATAGTAAACCCCCACGAATAGCTAAAGCAATCCTTGGGAAAAGTAGATGGGGAGCATCCCTGTTCCCAAACTCAAACAGTACTACAAAGCAGTAGTAATTAAAACAGCATGTTATTGGAGTAAAAACAGATCTGTTGGCCTACGGAATAGAGTTCTGTATCCTAAATACATCCTCAAATACATGATCGTGTCATCTTTGATAAAGGAGCAAAAAGTATGAAATGGAGCAAGGAAAGCCTCTTCAACAAGAAGAAAACGGGGCAGCTATGTGTAAAAACATGGAGTTAAAAATTTAACTGGTAACTTTTGGGGGCATGTGTGTGACTGCCAAGGCTTGTAGAAGTGCAGGAGATGGGAAGAGGCAGCCTATCTCTGACTCTATGAAAGCCTGGAGATCTCAGCCAAAACTCCTGAAAATCTAAGTTTTTTAATAAACCACCTAGTGGATAAGGTTCATTGTGGCCAGTAGAGTCTGGCTGGGAGCATGGCAATGATTGTTAAGTATGGAAATCTTTGACTGTCCAGGCTTTGCCTGTGCAGGTGGTGGGCTCACCTGGCCCCTCAGTGGAACCCAGGTAACTCAAGCTTGGGCAGGGTTCGGGAGCATCTCTGCACTATGTTGATCTCTCTTGAAATCCATACTGAGTCTCTGGATCATGCCATTGAAAGGGGTTACATGGCACTTGAGGTGGTTCATGGGCCTAACTATGGTAGTTTCCAGCAGTGCAGGGAGATGCAGGAAGGTAGCCCACCCCCTACCAGACATCATGAAAGAGTGGAGATTTCGGTCACCAATCCCTCAGACCTGAGTTTTACAATAGATTACTTTCTAGATGAGGCTCATCCAGAAAGCAGTGGAATCTGGCCTGGAGCATGGTGGCAACCATGGAGTGTAGAGGCCCTCAGTTGTTTGTTCCATGTCTGTCCAGGTCCTCAGCTTCTGGTCCCTGTCTGGCAGTGGGCTCACATTCCCCCCCTCCCTGGAGTATCCAGACAACTCAGTCTTGGGCAGGGTCTGGGAGCATCTCTGCATCATGTTGATCTCTCTTGAGATCTATCCACAAGTCTCTAGATCTTGGGAAATGAAAGAGCTTCTTAACTGAGGCTTCTGATCTCCTTCAAGATTTACTTATGGGTCTCTGAAGCGTAGTAATACCTTGCATGGCTGAGCCAGAGACAGTTTGTGAGTGAGGCTCCCACATACTGAATTTCTTAGGAAACTTGTTCCTGAGTCATTGTAGTTCAGCCAGAATGACCATTTGGGGGGTATCAGGAATCCTGAGGGAACCATGAGTCTAATGGTGCACTTACTTCGTTAGTCCAGGCTGACATGCTGGAAGCACAACAGCTGTTGTGGCCCCAGCAGGGACCAGGACCAGAACAAGTCCTACTATCTTGCAAAGCTTTGGTACTCTTGGTGGTCTCGAGCCACCAGTCTAGCAGAACTAGGCCAGGGGCACATGCTTGGTCTCCATACAGTTGGCATTCAGGGAGGATTTCCTCTGCAGAAAGCTGTAGGTAACATAGGATGGTCTGGGAGGAAATGGTGACAACCCACCAGCAGTGAACAGCGAAAGACCCATGGTGGAAACCCACAGTACCTCATCAACTCCAGGTCCTCAACCCCTGTGCTCTTCAGTGGTGCCAAGTTGGACCAAAAGAGCTCTATTTCTTATTATACCACCATGAGATATACAATGATAAAATTGTTCATGATTAGGTTTCAGTCTTACAGTGTTGCAGTACCCATCCCTTCACCAGTACACATTTCCTACCACCAATCTCCAAGATTCCACACTCCTCCCCCAGCCTGCATCTACAGCGGACACTTGGCCTCTTTCTCTCTCTCTCTCTCTCTCTCTCTCTCTCTCTCTCTCTCTCTCTCTCTCCTCCCTCCCTCTCTCTCCTTCCTCCCCTCTCTCTCCCTTTACACATTGTGACTTGAAATACATACATTTAGAGGTTATCATGAATATCCCTTTGCCTATGTTCAATGCTCAGTTCTAGGCTGGCATTACCATTTCCAACAAATATTAGCACACTTGTACCACAGCTTCTTTGGTCATCTGTTCTACTCTTTTTGAGGTGTTCCAGTCTCTCTGGTATAAGTATATATGATTTTGTAAGCTGCATTTTCCCTCTGCTCACCTGTCTGTCATGGAAATATTCCTACAACATTAAGCTTATAAACAATCCTGTGGGGGAAGATTCCACATTATATCCAAATACAAGAGTCAAAAAAAATGAGGGAAATGACTCTCCTCGGACCTCCCCTTGTCAAGACCCTGCTCGCATCTTAGCAACCTAGCTTGAAAAGGCTGACCTCTAAGTGTTGTTAGGGTTGAAAAATATAGTTAAAAATAAAATTAAACTGAATGTCCTCAAGTTCTCCTATGGCTTGTGGAATGACCCACCACAATGGTTTCTCCATAGTATCTCTGGGTGTATATCCTGCTGGCCCTTACACTCTCAGGCTTTTCTTCATTTTGTCTTATAGGCAGCAATTGAAATACTCCGTCCTGCCCAAGTTATACCATAATTAAAATGTGCAGAAATATGTGGAATGATTTTTAACATAAGAAGATAATCTGGGGCCCTAGCGATAGCCCAGCGGGTAGGGCACTTGCCTTTGCACGCGGTCGGCCTATGCCGGCCTGGGTTTGATCCCCGGATCCCATATGGTCCCCGAGCACTGCCAGGAGTGATTCCTGAGTGCAGAGCCAGGAGTAACCCCTGAGCATCGCCGGGTGTGACCAAAAGCAAAAATAAAATAAAATAAAATAATTAAAAAAAAGATAATCTGCCTCCTGAACGCTGGGATTTTTTAATTGGCTCTCTTATTTATTTAATTTATTTATTTATTTATTCATTCATTCACTTGATCACTTGATCACTTGAATCCTGTTATTCATTTGCTCGAGCGGGCGCCGGTAACATTTCCATTGGACCCTATCACGTGCCAATGTAGCCCAATGGCATCTGGTTGATTCAGGAATATGAAGAGCCTCAAATCGTTCCTTCAGGGTCTTGACAAGGAAGTCTGATCATCTTGTAGGTGGGCTGCCACGTAATCTTTTGACATCCCGTGGGATCCAGTTGGTAATGGCTCTAGTCCAGCGGTTGTCTCCAAATCGCATTACATGTCCAGCCCATCTGATTTTCGATGCCTTGGCAAACGAGACAGCGTCCCTGATTCTGGAATAGCGACGGAGGTCAGAACTCCGGATTCCTTCTCTCACTTGAGTGAGGCGTGATATTCCAAGCATAGCTCTTTTGATTCCTCTCTGGGAGACCCGAATAGCATTCTCATCCTGCTTTCGTAGGGCCCAGGTCTCTGAGGTGTATGTTAATGCAGGGAGAACGTAGGGCCCAGGTCTCTGAGGTGTATGTTAATGCAGGGAGAATGGTGGAGTCAAAGAGATGCGCCCAGAGCCGGAGGTTCTTTGTCCTTTTTAGCTATTTCTTTATGCCTTTGAAAGCATTCCATGCCGCTCTCTTCCTCCTGAGCAGCTCAGGTTTTAAGTCGTTCATCATGTTGATTTCTCGACCTAGGTACACATAACTGCTGCATTCAGAGATGTTTGTTCCATTGAGAGTGAATGGGGCCTCTGGAACTAGTTCATTTTTCATAAACATGGTTTTCTTTAGATTCAGCTGTAGACCTATCTCTCCACATTCTTGGTCGAAGTCAGCCAGCATTTGTGCCACTTGGCGAATGTTTGGTGTTTTTAGAAAGATGTCATCAGCAAAGCGGAGGTGGTGTAGTTGCCGACCATCTATCTTCACTCCCATTCCTTCCCATTCTAATTGTTGCATGATGTTCTCGAGGGTGGCGCTGAAGAGTTTTGGTGAAATGGTATCACCCTGTCCAACCCCTCTTTTCACATTAATGATCACTTCTTTGTAGAATGGTGAGATCCTGGTGGTGAATCTGTAATTCAGATCACGAAGGATCTTGATGTATTGGGTTTGGACACCCTGTTTGGCTTGGGCTTCGATGACTGCTTCAGTCTCCACAGAATCAAAGGTTTTCTGTAAATCAATGAACGTGAGACAGAGCGGCATCTTGTACTCCCTACAAACTTCAATGAGCTTGGTTACAGTGTGGATATGGTCGATTGTGCTGAATCCTTTCCGGAAGCCTAAAAATTTTATATTTATATTATAAATTTATATTATAAAATTTTTAATTTATATATTGGTGGTGGGATAGGGAACTGGTGGAGGGAACAGTGCTGAAACACTCTGTGAGTGAAACCCAGTCATGAACATCATTGTAACTGTGTATTTCATGGTGGTATAATAATAATAAATGAATGAATGAATGAATGAATATGCTGAAGCATATTCATTCATTCATTCATTTATTATTATGCCTGTTACATGAACATCATTGTAACTGTGTATTTCATGGTGGTATAATAATAAATGAATGAATGAATGAATATGACATTCATTCATTCATTCATTTACAGTTATAAATGAATAACTGTAAATTCATTCATTTACAGTTCATACAGTTACATGAACATCATTGTAACTGTGTATTTCATGGTGGTATAATAATAATAATAAATGAATGAATGAATGAATATGACATTCATTCATTCACCATTTCATGGTGGTATAATAATAAATGAATGAATGAATGAATGAATGTTCATGACTGGGTTTCACTCACAGAGTGTTTCAGCACTGTTCCCTCCACCAGTTCCCTATCCCACCACCAATATATAAATTTACTGGTTATCATGTATATCTCTTTGCTTACATCCAATGCTTTTCTAGTGTGGCATTACCATTTCCCACAATTAGTAGAGCACTAGTCTATCTATATTTACATCCCACTAATGAGTGCAGTCATTCTATTTCTGTCCTTTACCTTCTGACCAATTTCACTCAGCATGGTAATCTCCATTTCCATCCATTTGCAGGTAAATTTCACGACTTCGTCTTTCTGACAACTGCATAGTATTCCATTGTATAGGTGTACCATAGCTTCTTTAGCCAGTCTTCTCTTCTTGGGTATTCAGGTTGTTTTCAGATTCTGGCTATCACGGATAGTGCTCTGATGAATATCGAAGTGAAGATAGTGTTTCTATTGTGTAATTTTGGGTCTCCAGGATATATTCCCAGCAGTGGTATGGCTGAGTCAAATTGGAGCTCAATATCAAGTATTTGAAGGAATGTCCATATTGTTTTTTGAAAGGGCTGCACCAGTCAGCACTCCCACCAACAATGCATGAGAGTCCCTTTCTCCCCACATCCACACCAGCACTGGTTGTTCTTATTCTTTTGGATGTGTGCCAGACTTTGTGGAGTGAAGTGATACTTCATTGTTTTGATTTTCATCTCCTTGATTATTTATGATGAAGAGCACTTTTCATTAGCCTTTTGGTTATTCAAATTTCTTTTTTTTTGGAAGTTTATATTCATTTCTGTTCTCCATTTTTTGATGAGATTAGCCAAAGAGCTTTTTTTAAGATACATTAGAATACTTCCACCACCCATAGTGCCGAGAGCTCTGGGGCTCCACCAGGTGGCAGTCATGTTGCCACCATTCTCATGTGTCCCACTGCAGTGGAAGAAGGGCTGATTTCGTTTAATGCTCCCTCCTTGAGTCAAAATATCCACGGAGCACCCAAGTTCACTCACGCAGAAATGCCGTGGCTCCCATTGACTATTCAGAGCGCAGAGAGCTGACGACCCTCCCCCAGTTCTGGCACTTGTTGTGCCATCACCATCTTCAATAACTACATTTCTTATAAAAACTCATAACTTGGTGGAGGAGACCGAAAAATGGTTTTAAAAGAAGTTTGTTATGAACGTTAGGAAAAAATGGATCACACTTAGTTATTGAAAGCATGTAGCCGGACTGTCCATTAGTAAAAGCATCAAAGGCAGCTTTCTGGAAGAGGTGACACTCCCGATGAGACTGAACTGATAAGAAGGAACCTCCAAGGGAACATAATGGAGGAACAATGCGCCAAATCCCAAAGGCTAAAACCAAGTCAGAGGATCAGGAGTCAATAAGAAGCCCCCTGGCTGAAATCAAGGAGGGGCAGGACAAAGGCACTGGAAAACTCTGAAGAGCTGGCTAAGCAGGCAATCAATCAGACTGGACCATACTGCCAGGTGAGGGAGGTTGAAGTGTCATCTCACTTTCTCTGTAAAAATATAATCAAGCACCCATATATATGATATTTTTTATCTTAAATAATCCATCTGAGACCTTCAAATGAGCTCACTTAAAAAAAAGACACAACTTAGAGGCTGAAGTGATAGTACAGCGGTAGGGCATTTGCCTTGCACACAGCCACCACGGGTTCAATCTCTGGCATCCTGTATTGCCCCCGAGCATCACCAGAAGTGATTCCTGAGTGCAGAGTCAGATGGAACACCTGGGCATTGCTAGGTGTGACACAAAAAGCAAAGAATGAAAGAGATTTATTGAAAAAGGATCTCTAAGGATGGCAAAAAGCAAACATATTGGGGAGAAATCCTTCTTCATACTAGCCCAACTTTGATTTGAGGGGCAGAGAGTGAGGGTAGTTCTCAAGGTGCTCAGGAGGCTCCAAGACCCTGTTGACAGTTCTTGGACAAGATCATTAGTTCAGCAC
Source organism: Cryptotis parvus (assembly GCA_021461705.1). Lineage (NCBI taxonomy): Eukaryota > Metazoa > Chordata > Mammalia > Eulipotyphla > Soricidae > Cryptotis > Cryptotis parvus. The sequence continues at coordinate 88,498 of JAJIBD010027063.1, forward strand.
ATGGGCCCCAGGACATGGTGCTCCTTGGGCCCTTCAGTGCCAAGGCTACTCAGACAACCCTGGAGTGGTGCCTGGAGACCTCCCAAGATATGCCTAGCAGTTTTTGAGGGTCTATTTGGTGTGGAGGATGGAACTTAGGTTGACGCATTCTAGGCTTGTGCCCTAACAGTTGTACTATCTCCCAACCCAACCAGTCAGACTTTCAATCCTGAAACATAAGTCACGATTCTACTAATTTTGTGACCACTTAAACAGTGAGATATTCATTAACATTGAAATGAAAACATTTGATCTAGTATAGTTCATTATTCTGTGCACTAGGCTCTGTCTGTAGTATTCTGGAGCAGAAGCTTTTTATTTTTAAAGTGGTCAGCACCAATAATGATTAAATTAATGAGTGTGACTCAGCTAAAATAGGCCTTTGCAACATTTTCAAACGATCACACAGTTCAAGCTCCGATCTCCTGGATTAGACTCTAAATCCATCCCTTTGATTTATTCCCAGCTTCCATCCCTACTTTAGAATGCAATGTGATAGGAATGGTTTAAAGATGACAGTCCCCACTGTAACCTGACAATAGCTTCATGTCCACTCCTTTCAGTTACCATTTCTTCTTCAGAAATGGCACTTGGAAAACTTGGGGACTGATGTTTAGTACAGAACAAAGCCCCCTCTTTCAGTAAACCTACCCTAGATTAATTTGCACTAATGCAGCCTTTCACAGCTGTATACAAGATGTTATTGAGTACAACGAAAAGAAAGGCAATTATGGTTGCCTGCATACTGTCATTTCTTAGTAAGAAGAGACTTGCCTCCTTCAAAAATGGCATGATAATGAAATGTAATAGCAGAGCCTCTTGGCAATCAATGCCACGGTGGAAAAAAGTGCACATCTCAGTGACAATAACAAAGATGGAATGTGAAACAACAAAGCTTTCTCTCTCTTGGCCAGAACTCTTGAGAGCAGCTCATTACTTTAACCTTTCCACCTTCACTAGATGCACAATTAGAAACATGCATTTCCAGGGGCATTAAATCCACTCGTTTGCTTGCTCTACCCTCATTAGAACACTCAAACAGGGCCCAATTAGCTAGATGGCCATAAACAGATGTTTGTGACTTAAGAAAACACAAAGAGAATGTTCTTGGAGCCAAAGAGAATGGAGAAAACTTGGCACACCCCACCTTATTAATTACTTCAAATCTCTAGAGTTTAAGTTTTGACATAAACTTACAGTTTTTGTTTCAATAGGGGAAATGTATGTCCAGAAAATAGGAGTTCTCTTAAAGTGCATCATTATTTCATTTGGGACACAGAATTTTTTTCATTTGCCAATCATTAAAAGTTGTGAGGCTTGCAGGCTCTCTGGACCCAGATCATTTTGTTGCTTTACCATGTGACTGGAGGTATATAGTCCCTGCCCTACACAGGTAATGTGGAAGCTCTATGTCCCCACGATCCCCAACACTCCCCTCGCCTTCTGATCTCAACTCACTTCTCTTGTTCATGTTTCTAGCCTTTTACTCATACAGGCAAATTCATAACCACAATTTACTAACGTGGATTACTTTAACCTCAGTTTTTGTTTCTTTGTCTTTTATTTTGGTTTGCAGTCACCCCCCAGGGGTACTCAAGGTTTACTCCTGGCTCTGACCTCAGGGATCACTCTTGGTGGGACGGAGATAACATATTTCTCTTGGCACAGCTACTGTACTGGATACTGAACCTCGGTAACTGTGTGAAAGGCAAACATACTACCCAGTGTACTATCTCTCTAACCCAAAATTCTTTTTTTTTTTTGCTTTTTTGGGTCACACCCAGCAATGCTCAGGGGTTTCTCCTGGCTCTGCACTCAGGAATCACTCCTGGCGGCGCTTGGGGGACCATATGGGATGCCGGGGATCGAACCCAGGCCGGCATGAGCCGGCCGCGTGCAAGGCAAACGCCCTACCCGCTGGGCTATCGCTTCAGCCCCCTAACGCAAAATTCTTAATTTTAAAGAAATATAGTTTTATTTCCTTTTCTTATATTATGTACCCACTGAGTTAAATGAGTACTAAATGAGTTCTCATTTAGTTCTAAATGAGAACTAAATGAAAAAGATTGTTAATAATTGTTCCTGAGGGTCTGGAGAGACAGTACAGGAGCTAAGGCAAAGAGGAAGTTCCCTCAATGCCCACCAGGAATGATCCCTGAGAACAGAGGAACCAAGAGTAATCCCTGAGCACTACCGAATATGAACCAAAGATCAAACACTAGTGTATACTAAGTACTCAACAAGTTTAGTGACTACTTGGTCATCATTATGTGTCAGAGCTTATAAAAAAAGGAGAGGAAGTGGGAATTGTGGCTCCCCACTCTGGGGAGGGGGTCCCAACGCTCCAGACTCAACGGACCCCTGTGGATTCAATGGCCCTAACAGGACTTAGGAGTCAGGGGATAATCATGGTAGCAGATGCCAGGGCCTAGCTAGATCCCCAACAGTACTCACAATCTTTTAGGGCCTCAGGTCTGTATACATTCCCCTGACCTGTAGATGGAATAAAAAGCAAAGCCAGAGGTTCCTGAAGATTATTTTTAATAAGTCTTCTGTTACTTGTTACTTTATGCTTTGCCTACCTGCTCACTGCAGGAACCTTTCTCCAGAGAACTCTGGCTCTCTCCCTGCAGGTTATCTGGCAGGCTGCTCTCCTCAATGCATCTGTGTAGGCTCTTCTCTTTTTCCGGTTTTTCTCTTCTGGGTGTCTTTGTTAAGGGCATCACCTTTCAGGGCATCATCTCTCTTAAGACCTCTCTTTTTCAGGATCTCTTTTAATATATCCTTTCTGTTCAGGGTTTTTTCTCTTCAGGGCCTCTTCTCTCTTTGTTTCTCTATTTATCTAAGTTCCTAACTCTACTTCCCCTGTTTAACTGTTTTGGACTGTTGCCTCTGTTTTGCTGTGACTCTGTATCCCTAACCTGTTTCTTTGTTTCTCTGCTGTTTGGTCCTGTTGCCCTATTGCCCTGTAGCCCTGTAGCCTTGGTGCTAGCCCTTGGGCTTAGACATGAGCCTTGTGGCTCAGTGCTGGCCCCTTGGGCATAGGCACCAGTAACAGGTCCCTTCCCCAGTGCTGACTATCCAGTCCAGGTACCAGGGGCCTAAAGCCTAGATGCTGGCCTTACAGCCAGGCACTAGAGGCCGCTGCTCTCTCCATTTGGAAGTCCCTCTGTTGCTCCCCTGGGACTCCTATTTATAGTCTCAGGTCAGGTTCAGAATCCTGGCCTTAACTGGCCAACAGTTTACCAACTGACATTTCCCAACACTAGTGATCAATGTCATTGTCATCATGTCATCACCATTACCATCATCACTACCTGTACCAAGGAATGTACCTGATTCTGATTTCTTTTTTCTCTAATGGAGAAGTCTCTGGAGATGTTACTGGTGCCCGCTCGAGCAAATCGACGATGAACGGGAAGACAGTGGAGAAGTCTCTAAAATGTAATGACGGGGCCGGATCAATAGCCCAGTGGGTAGGGCATTTGCCTTGCATGTGGCCTGCCTATGCTGGCCCGGGTTTGATCCCCGGCGTCCCATATTGTCGCCCGAGCACCACCAGGGGTAATTCCTGAGTGCAGAGCCAGGAGAAACCCCTGAGCATTGCTGGGTGTGACAAAAAAACAAAAAATAAAATAAAATAAAGTAAAGTAAAATAAAATAAAATGTAATGACCACCAAGAGCAAATCCATAATAAATATGGTTTTGTAACTATTTTTATCCAGCACGCCATATTGGTCATTTGGGTTATAACTCTACAGTAAAGTGAGCACTGAACTGGACACAGGTAGCTTATACAAAATGCCATAAATAAAAAAAATTGTTTTCCTGACTCTGATTCTTCACAGTGTTTCAAGGTAGGTGTCAACTGGTGTACCAGCATGTATAGTGTATCTTGAAGGTATAGATAAGTATAATGGCATAAGAGAAACTACTAGAAGATTCTAGGAGCATTTGGGAAATAACAACTTTTGTTTATAAAGACTTCTCAGTCCTGTACCATTATTCATTTCTGCCTTGCACCTAAGTAAGAATTCTATTGATTGAGACAAAATCAGCAAAGATCATTGCCTATCAGGTCTACCTGCCTCAAATACCTTTTATTTTTTGCAAAATGTTTTTATTGTTTTAAATTTTTGTTTATTAAGGACCATGAATGACAAAGTTCTTCGTAGTTGGGTTTTAGACATACAATGTTCCATTACCAATTCCTTCACCACTGACAACTTCCCTCCAGAATTCTCATGTTCCCTGTCCTACCCTATCCAAGGCCCAGTTCAGCCTTCCATCTTGACAGGCACCTTTTAATTTTGGTTATTAAAGTTTGGTCTCATGATTTCATTGTTGACTGTGGTTTGGATATTTAGCTCTATCATTTCTTACCACTACCTATGTACTAGGCCCTTACACCCACTGCTTCTCATTTGTTTCTTCTCTCTACCTTCTCCACTTGCTTTATTTCCTTCTCCTCCCTATACTTTGGGGCCAACGGTGATCTAGGCATCCCCCTTTAAACTGTTCCATGTCTTCATCCAGTTACTGTAAATACCACATACAAGTAGTATCATCCTGTGTTTATACTTATTCTTCTGACTTACTTCATTTTACATATATTGCAATTCCATCTGTTTTGCAGCAAAGTGCATGAATCTACTATTCCTTACAACTGTTTAGTATTCCATTTTTATATTGTATTATATATATAGTCATGATGATATGGCATATATATATATGTCACTATCAGATCCACTGATCTGTTATTACATATCTAGGTTGATTCCGAATCTTAGCTATTGTACTAAATTATGAATGAATAATTGTAAACATACATCCTTTTGAAATAATTTTTTTCTGTCCTGGGGATTGATACCCCAACGTGGAATAGCTGGGTCATATTCACCAACTGACATTCCCCAACACTAGTGATCAATGTCATTGTCATCATGTCATCACCATTACCATCATCACTACCTGTACCAAGGAATGTTTCTCATTCTGATTTCTTTTTTTTCTAATGGAGAAGTCTCTAAAATGTAATGACCGGGGCCGGATCAATAGCCCAGCGGGTAGGGCGTTTGCCTTGTGACCACAATTTTAAGTTTACAAAGAATCATCTATACTGTCTTCCATGGTGGTTGAACCAGACAGCATTCCCACCCGCAGTAGATGAGAGTTCCCCTTTGACCACATCCCACCAACACAGATTGCTTCCATTATTTTTGATATGTGCCATTCTCACTTATGTGAGATAGTATCTCATTGTCTTGTTTTGGAATTCCATAATAATAAGTAACTGTAAGCATTTTTTCATGTGCCTGTTGGTTGTCTATTGGTTTTCCTCAGAGAACACCTTGTTTATTTCCTTTACCATTTTTATAAGGTTTTTGGGTTTTTTTGTTGCTGACTTTTGTGAGTTCCTTATATATCCTGGATTTCAACCCTTTATATGTTTTGGTCTCATGATTTCATTGTTGACCACAAATATTTTCTCCCATTCAGCTAGCTGTCTGTTAATTTTAGCTTGTGTTTCTTTTTGTTATGCAGAAACTCTTTAATTTTATTTAGTTCCATTTGTCTATTTTTGAACATATCATCTTTGCCTCTTTTAAATCCTTCCCAGAACTCCACCCAGAAGACCAGGCTATCACAGCCCAGCTCATTGAGATCCACCCTGCAGCAGTCTTTTTTAAATCCAGCCCAAGTATGCTGATCCAGAGACTCACAGACATGGGGCAGAGCTGCTACTTGCTCTCCCTGTGCCCAGCCACTCAAGAAGCACCGGGAGAGATGGTGGGTTCTAGCCCTGGCCCGCCACCCCAGCAGAGCCTCACAACAAGCCAGTCACCCCACCCACTCCATAAGGGTCTCCATTTTCCACATCCGGACTTCCCTCTTGTCAGAACTCCACCCAGCAGAAGAGCCTATTACAGCCTGGCTTGCGGTTCATCAATAATTGCTGGATTTAGAGATGACTACAGGAGTATGCTACCCACACGGCAGAGCCTGGCAAGCTTCCAGTGTCATATTTGATTTGCCAAATACCAGTAACAATTATAGACCTCATTCCCATGACCTGATGGAATGGTTTGAGGCTCTTATGTTCCTGGAGCAAGCAGGTGCCCTTGGGCTCTACTTGCATGAGACAGGACATATGGAGATGTTATTGGTGCCCGCTCGAGCAATTCGATGATGAACGGGAAGATAGTGACACAGTGATACATCTTTGCCAGTGGCATTGTATCATTGAAGATACCTTTGAGGTCTAGACCTTGGAGTGTTCTTCCTAAATCTTCCTCAATGTGTTTTATAGATTCTGGTAAGGTTATCAACTAAGTTTAGTGTCACTCTCTCAGGGATAACTGCAAATGGCTGAGTGGTTGTTTTTGTTGTTGTTCTATTGGTGATAGAGACATGTTACTGACTGGACAGGAGGCAAGTATGTTAAGTGTCTTTTTACTACTGGGAAAGTCAAATACAACTAATGATGCCTATTCCAAACTAACAAGCACAACCCCAGTGGAAAAACATCAGATTACCAATTACTATTCCCATTTGAATCAAATAGGGCACTTGCCTTGCACAAAACCAACCCAGATACATCATATGGTCCCCTAAATCTTAAAGAGTAATTCATGAGCACAGAGTCAAAAAGTAAGCCCTGCACACCACTTTTTAGGGTATGATCATAAAACCAAAAAGGACAAAAACAGAGTGCAAATAAAATATTTTCTGAAACATAAATGCAATGTGATATGTTGTTATTAGTTGATATGTGGCCTTAGAAGCAAACACCTTATCTAAAAGTAGTTCGGTTGAGCTCTAAATTGCCAAAGATCGTTGGTAGTAGCAAGAGCAATATCTGTCCATGAGATCCCTCTACAACATCAGTCTTTTTTCCCTTTAGCATTTCTCAAATAAGACCACATTATTCCAAGTTTTCTCCATAGGACTACAATTCCTCCTTTATCTGGAGCTATTATATAGCAATAACATTAATATATACCAGTTCCTAAGACTATTATTTGGTGAATAGGGTAAGTTAGCTTGATGTTCTAACAAAGTTTCCAGTCTTTTATAAAAGGAAGACAAAAATAAGACAGTGAATGAATTATTAAAAAATATAATTTTCTATGGTGATAAGAGTAATGAAAACAATAAATATATGCTATGATAAGGTAAACTGGCATAGGGCTCCTTCAGATGAAGTGTAGAGAAACAGATTCCCAGAGAAGGTATCACTGGAGCTGACTTCTGGGTGACAAATAGGAAACTGCCAAATAATGCTTCATGGTAGTTAGAGCACCCCACGCAGAGAGAAACATGAACAAAAACCACTGGATAAGATAAAGCAGGCACGTTTCAAGAAGAAAAAATAGCATGACTGAGTGTGGGGAGGAAGAATATAAGATGGAGTTGGAAAGGTACATTGAGACCAGCTTTAAAGGGTCATTGTAGACAATAGAGGAACATCTGGATTTTATTCAAGGTGCAATATGAAGCAATATAATAAGAAATGTCTGCAATGAGAAAAAATGGATCAGAGAGGATAAAAGTAGAAGTAAGAATATGAGCTAAAGGCTTTTAGATAAATTTTTATATTAAATGACTCCTAAAAACCATTTTAACTCAAATTCCATATTTTGTCTTGTAGCTTCCTAAGAGCAAATTAGTATCAGACAAAACCTAAAAAAAACTCTTGGTTTAACATGACAAGTTCAAGTTCACTTGTCTGCAGGATCTTTTTATCAAAACATGTCAGTGTTCTTCACGGAGCCCACAAGTACCTTATAGTTGCATGTCCTCAACTCTGCGATCTTGTCAGAGACCTATGGCAAAGACATAGTGGGACAAGTATACCAATTGTGAGGTTTCAAACTCAGAGGCACAAAATTTGATATCTTAAACACAAATATATCTAATTGCTTACACCTAATGCAAAAAAATATAAGATATTTATTTTTCACATTGTAACTACTAAGAAATTTGACTTTTTAAAGGTTTCCTCTAATTGTTAACTTTGAACAAAAATTATATTTTACAAAATGCACTTTGCCCCTCCCCAGAACACATTATCCACATCACCAAGAAAAGGCATCTGGTATCCATTAGTGCTCTTGGTTCACAGCTGCTCTTAGAGGAGTTAAAAGGACTATGAGGAGGAACATAGAAATCAGGTTTTAACTCTTTATTTTAATATTGATTGCTTTGTTTTAGTTCTCATTTGCTTTTTGTAAACATATTGTATTATGTAGGCTCAAGATTTTTTCCTGATTAAAGGGTCCAACTTCTTAATGTATGCTTCCATCCAAGTGGTCAGCTTCCATGCCAAACAGAATTTGGCTTCCTCAGGCTATCTGCCAAATCTGAGAACTAACTTCCATGTAGGTATTTGTTAATTCTGAAGGGAGACATTAAGTCCTTAACATCCAGGTTTCATGAGTTATTACCACCATGATAAAGCAAACTTCCTGGAAAAAATGTTCTCCTTTATGAGAAAAATGATAATTATTGTTTGATAAATAACTATACTATTATTAGAAATCTCTAAAGAAATTGCTTAGAATTTAGAAATGCTGACACCTGCTTAAGAGTTAAGACTAAGAATAGATGTACATTTATATGTGCATTAAAAAATAAATTTAGAATTAGTACTCTAAATTCTGAAACAATAAAAAATGAGTGGGAAGTTTCTATACCACTCCCAGCATTAACCCAATATTCCTACATCCATGATGATATCTATTCACCACTTTTCTAGACATCCCTCATAGCTAAGGGTGATCTTATGATTTATCTAAAGGAGGGCAACATTCTATTATTTTCTTTACTTTCCTAGTAAAAGTAGCAGGTACATCTGACATTATTACATTTCAGCTCTACTTTCATACTGCATGCCATTAAACCAGAATAACATGTTTGTGAAGGAAGAGAATTCAACTGTGATCATGAAAGACATGCTTCTTTTGGAGGATCGCAGATATGCCCAATGAATCTGTGCTATTACTAAACAACTGATCAAGAATCCTCAACTGCTTACCTATGCACTTGTAACCTAGTAAATATTTGTTATATTTAGCTTTGGACATTTTAGTCAGGCTTTCATAGGTGACTTACTTTGGTTCCACAAAAGATAAAGTTCATTACCAGTCCTTAAACCAAGGTGCAAATAGTCCAAAATGAAGTAAGGAAAGCCTCTTCAACAAGTGGTGCTGGGAAAACAGGACTGCAACATGTAAAAAATGAATTTGGACCTTTGTCTAAATCCATGCACAAAAATCTGCTCAAAATGGATTACAGATCTCAATATCAGACCTGACTCCATAAAGTACATTGAAGAAAATATAGGAAAAACACTCCATGGCATTGAAGCTAACGGCATCTTCAAAGGTGAAACACCACTAACAAAGCAACTAGAAGAAAAGATAAACATATGGGACCCCATGAAACTAAAAACCTTCTGCACTTCAAAAGAAACAGTGACCAAGATACAAAGACAGTCCACAGAATGGGAAAGAATTCATCCAATACCCATCTGATAAGGGGTTAATATCCAGGATATATCAGACACTGGTAGAACTTTATAAGAAAACAACCAACCCCATCAAAAAATGGGGAGAAGAAATCAACAGAAACTTCAACAAGGAAGAAATTTGAATGGCCAAAATACATATGAAAAAAATGCTCACCATCATTAATCATCAGAGATATGCAAATCAAAACAACAATGAGATATCATTTTACACCACAGAGACTGGCACATATCCAAAAGAGCAAGAACAGCAAATGCTGCCATGGATGTGGGGAAAGGGGGACACTCATCCATTGTTGGTGGGAATGTCAACTGGTACCGTCTTTCTGGAAAACAATATGGACATTCCTCCAAAGACTAGAAATTGAGCTCCCATTTGACCCAGCCATACCACTCCTGGGGATATACCCTGGGAAGCCAAAAACATACAGAGGAAACACCATCTGCATTTTTATTTTCATGGCAGCACTATTCACAATAGCCAGAATCTGGAAACAACCAGTGTGCCCAAGAACTGATGACTGGATAAAGAAACTTTGGCACATCTATACTATGGAATACTATGGAATACTATGTAGCTGTTAGGAAAAGTGAAATTATAAAATTTGCCTATAAATAGATGGACATGAAAAGGATCATGTTGAGTGAAATTAGTCAGAAGGAAAAAGACAGATATGGAATGACTGCATTTATTTGCTTGACATAAATATATATTATGTGTGTGTGTGTATATATATATATGTACATATTATGAAACCAATATCCAAGGTCAGGCGAAATATGGATCAGGAGGTCTTGTCAAAGGTGGAAATTATCACAAATGTGTAGGAGTCAGAGGCTAGGTAAGACAGAGAATGGAATTGTGTGCTAATAATTGTCGAAAGTGCTAATACCAACCTAGAACTGAGCATTGAATACAAGCAAAAAGATACACATGACAACCTCTTAATTTATGTATTGTAATCCAAAATGTGGAAGGGAAGGAAAAGAGAAAGAGAGAGAGAGAGAAAGATAAAGAGATAAATAACCTGCCATAGAGGCAGGCTAGGGGAAGGAGGAGGGAATGGGGACATTGGTGGTGGGAAATGGGCACTGGTGGAGGGATGGGTGCTGGAACACTATATGACCGAAACCCAAATATGAACATCTTTGTAATTGTATATCTCATGGTGGTATAATAAAAAT
>JAJIBD010027064.1:0-42493 GCA_021461705.1 Cryptotis parvus
TAATTTCAAAGATGAAACACCACTAACAAAACAACTAGGAGAAAGAATAAACATAGGGACTACATGAAACTAAAGTTTCTGCACCTCAAAAGAAACAATAACCAAGATACAAAAACAGTCCACAGAATGGGAAAGAATATTCACCCAACACCCATCTGATAAGGGGTTAATATCCAGGATATATCAGGCACTGGTAGAACTTTACAAGAAAAAACAGCCAACCCCATCAAAAAAATGGGGAGAAGAAATGAACAGAAACTTTGACAAGGAGGAAATTCGAATGGCCAAAAGACATATGAAAAAATGCTCACCATCATTAGTCATCAGAGAGATGCAAACCAAAACAACAACGAGATATCTCACACCACAGAGATTGGCACATATCCAAAAGAGCAAGAACAAGTGCTGGCATCAATGCTGGGGACAAGGGGACTCTCATCCATTGGTGGTGGGAATGTCGACTAGTACAGCCTTTTTTTGAAAACAATATGGATATTCCTCCAAAGACTAGAAATTGAGCTCCCATTTGACCCAGCCATACCACTCCTGGGAATATACCCTGGGAAGCCAAAAAGTATGCAGCAGAAACACTATCCCCACTTTTATGTTCATAGCAGCATTATTCACAATAGCCAGAATCTGGAAACAACCAGAGTGCCCGAGAATAGATGACTGGATAAAGAAACTTTGGTACATCTACACAGTGGAATACTATGCAGCTGTCAGGAAAAATGAAGTTATGAAATTTGCCTATAAATTGATGGACATGGAGAGGATATTGTTGAGTGAAATTATCCAGAAGGAGAGAGACAGATACAGAATAACTGCCATTATTTGCATAGCATAAATATATATATGTACATATTACGATACTAATATCCAAGCTCGGCAAAACATGGATCAGGAGGTCTTGTCAGAGGTGAAATTATCACCAACATGTGGGAGTCAGAGGCTAGGTGAGATAGAGAATGGAACAGTGTGTTAACAATAGTCAAAAGTGCTAATACCAACCTAGAACTGAGCATTAAATACAGGCAAAAAGATATACATGACAACCTCTTTATGTATGTTTTGCAATCTACAATGTGGAAGGGAAGGAAAAGAGAGAGAGAGAGAAAGAAAAAGAAATAAAGAACCTACCATAGAGGCAGACTAGGGAAGGGGGAAGGGAATCAGGGACATTGGTGGTGGGAAATGGGCACTGGTGGAGGGATGGGTGCTGGAACACTGTATGGTCGAAACCCAAATATGAACATCGATGAACATCTTCATAATTGTATATCTCACGGTAGTATAATAAAATATTAAAAAAAGAATGATAATCTAGCTGGATTATTCTTGCTGGAGTGTTAATTATTATTATAAATGTATGTAATTATTATTAATGTATGTATTATAAATTATTAATCTAGCGGGAGTATTCTTGGTTCATTTTGTCTATTTTTTTTATTACAACCTTCCATACTTTTCTGGCTTATAGCATCTCATTTGATATATCTGCTATGCATTTTATGGACTTTTCTTTGTATATAAGTTCCTTTTTACCTTTCTATTGTCAATATTCCCCCACTAGGTTTTGTCATTTTGAGTGTAGTGTGTCTTGGAATTTTCCTAGTTGCGTCTGTTTCTGCTTCAGACCTTTGGGATATTTTTTTCCTTCGTTTTTATTATACCACTGTGAGATACACAATTACTAAGATGTTCATCATACAGTCTCTGACATACAGTGTTCCAGCACCCATCCCTCCACCAGTGCCCCATTCCCACCACCAATGTCCAAGCACTCCCTCCCACCAACCCCAGCCTGTCTGCACCTTCTCTCTCTCTCCCTTCTCTGTATTTCTCTCTTATCTCTTATACTTTGTGACTTGCCCTACAGATATTAACAGTTTATGATGTCTCTATGTGTATATTCAATAGTGAGTTCTAGTGTGACGTTATAATTCCCCATTTCCCATCAACCCATTGCAACTAGAATGATCATTACAGTGTATAAATGTGAAAGATCCTGGGAAGGACCTGGTTCTAACTTCCATTATTGTCTAGGTCAATCATGCGGCCACTCTGCATCTGCGCATAGACACAGTTGTGGGTCTGGTGTGTCTCTTGTTTAGCATTGCTAAACACACGGCAGCCATGCCCACCAACATGGAGGTTGAGGAAGGTGGGGAGGGGCCCAAATCCCTGCTCCACATGTGACCAGCATGCCCCCTGCAAGTGTCTCAGAACCCTAGGAGCTGTGTTGGACTCAGCCAGGTACTGAGCCATTTACTGCCCTCCAAAAGTCCATGGGTTGCTCCATGTGGGGCCGAGCAGCACAGCTGTGGCAGACTGCCGCGAACCGCTCAGTCGGTGTGAGCTCTAAGTCTCGGGGGTAACCAGCTGAGAAAGTCAGGAGAACAGGAACGTCGGCGCAATGGACAGACAGGCACAGACACAAGGGAGGTCAAATGCTGCTGCTGCCGTTTACTGAAGGCAAAGCTTTTCTTTTTATGTTCAAGAAGTGCACAGACGCAAGATTACACCAGTTATTTTTTAGCAAAGGAGACATTTTTCAACAACAAAAGGAGTTTATCGTGTCTACCACATATGACCACCTCTTGCCTGCTTGCCTGTACCTGTTTTTCAGACATGTTTTCTGACGTCTTTTTGTTTTTACATACTTTCATATTTGCCTTAAGTAAGATACATATTTTTTTATATTCATAGAATTACTTACTAGCTCTATGCACATATTATAGATTAACTTAACCTACTCCTAAATAGAAACTTCTATGCAGAGTTTATTATTGTAAGATTATTAAGATTTTGTACTAGAAAGTGTTAACTTTAACAAGCCCAATTATTTTTCACACAGGAGGTTTAGGGAGGCTAATCACTGCATTCCCGTCAACAGGGGGTAGCCAGTCACCTCGACCCATAGGTCAAGAATTCTCCCTTCCCGCTAATGATGGGAAGCAAAGACCTGAAGGCCACGGGCCTTTCCTTATCAAGGACCTGAGACCAGCTCAGGCCTTGGCAGCCAGACACTGCGCGGGCTGGCATTTTTTACTATCTTTGTTTTATGCTATAATTGTGTATAATGAAAACTACGGTTGCCACAGGTTTTTCTCTTTGTCCAGTCTCTTCATTACTCAGAGTCTAAGTTTCCAGCATAAACAAGCGCTCTAATTGCACACCAAGCATTCTTAGAAACATCCAAAGGAATTCTAGGGGGCTTTGTTGGCGACAGTCCCTTTTAGGGGAAGCACCGTCTGGTAACTGTCCCTTTTCGGGAAGTACCGAAGCCATCCCCTGGCCCAGTGAGCACTTTCATGCTACGCGAGCCGGTGCCCAGCGGGAGCCGTGGCAGCAGACCTTTGGGATCTTGGTGCATATATTCAACTATGGAAAATTCTTATCAATAATTTCTTTAACTATTGTTTCTTCATCACATTTGCCTTCCTGTTCTTCAGGACTCAGGTGATTCTTACATCGTTCCTCTAGAGCCCATCCCATAGTTCTCTATTGGATGTTGTTCATTTCTTTTCAGACTATTTCCCACCTTCTATTGTTTCCTACAAGTTTCCTTTTTCTCCTCTTGGAGTTCCTTAATGTTTTCCTCAGCTGCTGTTCTGCAGTCAGAGCTCCAACTGAGTATTTTTATATCACCTACCATATTCTTCATTTCTGATTATAGCAGTTTTCTCATTTCAACTCTTAAATTTTTGTGTGTTTTGCTTACTATTTGTGCCACAGTTACTTTTCAGTCATTAAAGTCATCATGGTGTTACTAAACTCATTGCTGGATGATTTTATGAGCTGGTTGGTATTATTTGTTAAATGGTTAGTCCCCAAACTCCTATGAAAACTGTTTTCCTTTCTGTGTGTGTGTTTTGTTTTGATCATTTTAATGTGTGTGTGTTGGACCACTCCCCATTAAGGCTACTCTGGGGTCAGTACATGAGAGTTGCCCCTACTTGTGTTCAAGGGAACATGTAGTGCCTAGAGATTAAATCCAGGGTCCCACATGCAAACCATGTTCTCTAACCCTTTAAGCTAGCACTCTGGCCTCAGAGACCTGTTTTCTTGTAGTATTTCTGAACCTAATGTAAAAGGTTCAGTGTTTGGAAGCATATATTAGAAAAAATGGTCCCATACAATTTTTCAATTTCTTTGCCGAAAAGATACATCTTTTCTTGTATGTATAGATCATATTCCACATATACACTATAATGTACACATGATCAAAATTTTCCATCATATAATTTCTCCTCCACCAATAGATACGTCATTTTTATGTAGCATAACCAAACCTATGTAGAACTTAAGGTCACCTAATAGCCTGCATGGGCATTATGAGACGTTAGTCACCTGTGCATATTAAGGACAAAGAAGTAACTCACTTCTGAACCCAAGGAATAACAAATCAGCCCAAATGGTTATGCAAAAAAAAATCCAATTAGGTTTTATACTTGTTTCCTTCTGGTAGTCCCCATGTACAGACCTTTTATATTAGAAAACAAAGATTAATGCACTTGCTAAGATATTTTCTTTCTAGTACCACAGACTTATTGTTGTGGGGCTGCCCCATCTTTCCATCTAGTCTTATGTATGTGGGCTCCCCTTTCAGTCACTCTGCTTTCACCAGCTTCTAGGCTTACATTTCTGCCTGCTCAGAACCCTAAGTAAGAGAAAAAAATCTTTCCCCAAGAATTTCAGTCTTGAACTTGACTCTTAGTGGCCTAAATTTAATTGTCACAAGCTTTTATTATGTTGAATATTTAGCTGCTTCTTTGGAAACATGCATTTTAATATCATTTTCTTTTATTTTTTTCCTTCCTTGTTTCAGCATATTTTCCCAACTTTTTAATTACTTGAATATTTTTCTGTAATTTGCCCTGATCTACTACTTATTTGGTTTTTCCTCTTTGACTTATTTTTATTGGTTGAGCTAAGGATTCCAGTGCACATCCTTAATTTTGGCAGCCCATTTACATAATATGATTTTTATTGAAATATTAACCTCTGTATTTGCATAGTTCCATTTATATGCACCTGACTTTCTCTACCAACATATTCTCAGCCTGAACAAGGATTATCATGTTGAGAAGAAAAAAAAAATGAAAAAAGAGATAGAAATGAGCCAACAATGGTTTAGTTCATCTGATGTATTTTGGTGATGCTGAAATCTTATTTCTACACCTCTCAAAAAAAGTTACAAGAGAACAATCAAAGGTTAAGTGAAGTAAGCCAAAATGTACTTAGCTGCTTGCTGGTGATTGGAATGCTAAGATCCCAATGGGACCACTAAAATGTCCTGGACTGCTCCCTAATGCCTTGCCTGTCTTGGGCCAGGTCACAGCAGAGACATACTGCTAAATTAATAATCCCCTGAGCTTAAGATACCTCAAAGAATTAATTATCTTCAAGTTAGGAGACATTGAAATTGGTCAACCAACAGTTAATAGAGGAACCCTAATTCTAAGAGTGCTGATGAAATGACAGGAACAATTTCTCATGAGTTCTATGAACAACTAGCAGCAGAGCTAGCAGCAAATGCTGAAATAAATAGAAAAGGGGTGTTATAGAGTTGCTATTAGGGTCTTTGTGATATTCTATGAATATAACTTTCCAGGATGATTTATATTGGAGAGTTCATAAACCTGATCTGGAGCCCTTGCCCCTTTTTCTTTCAATGGACAAAAATTTGAATTTCTCTAAAACTCTGAGACAAAAGAATAAATATGAGTAAATGAAATGATGGCAAGAATCATTATTCAGCATATCTAGAGCATGAAGAAAAAAGTTATTTTTGTGTCCTTAAGGAGACATTCTGTCATCATCCATAGTGGGAGAGACGAACATGAAATAGAAGAAGTCTGCCAACAACACCAGTCAGGTAAGGACTGAAAAGGAAGCATAAAGCTCTACTTTGTCCCTCTTTACCTTTACCCATTATGCCTTATGGTCAGTTCAGAAACTATCTCTCACAAGCAATTCTATAATAAAAAATATAGGAAGTCTTTGCTTTTGTGGCAAAAGGAGGCAGAAAACCAATTTAAAGATTCACAGTCTTTAAGTCTTAAAGACAGCAAGAGTCATTGTGCCATAAGAACAGAGCAATCATTAACTTTTTTCTAAATAACTTCACGATGCTCCTTTTCATCCATGACCACACCTTTATTAAAGAAGTTTCTTCTAAACAAGTTTTCTGCTATTTGTAGAATCTCTAGCGAAGAGAGACCGTATAATATTTATTGTCTTTCATTTTAGACATTGAATCAGCCCATGGTTGGATTTGGTGGAAAGCTTTCCTTAATTTATTTTTCAGTAAATCGTATATTCACATGGTTCGCTGGTCAAAGTAAACTCAAATGTGCTCAAGAAAAATCCTTCTGTTCTGTCTTTCATCCTATACCTTTCAAGCGTAGTCATTATTGCTGAGTTCCTATTTATAACTCACAGATTTTAACATATGAGACAAGAAAATATATATTTGTGAAGGTGGGATTAAATATATATATATATATTAATGTATCTGTTTGAGACTGACATGGGAATAAGAGATTGAGGCATATTGTGATCACTCTGGTCTCCCTCCTCCACCATAATTCCCTCTTTTTAATATTGTCACTCCTATTTCATTATTCTGCGCTTGTTTCTTCACCAGTTAGGGGCCCACTTTGCTTTACAAACAGCTGGCCTAGGTTCAATCCCAGCACTACCTTGGTTGCCAGAGCACTGATAGGACTGATCTCTGAGCACAGAACCAGGAATAAGCATTCCCGAACTGAAGTATTAACTGGGCAAGAGTTAGCCTTAAAAATGAGGTTAAAGTAGAGAAAAGGGGGAAGGAAGGAGAAAGAACTGTCTCTGATTTGTAGCTCAGAAAGTTGATGGTCTCTGATTACATTTTGATGGTGTCTAATTTGTAGAAGGGGTCTAAGAAGATAGTTGATGAGAAATTAGGGGCTGAGTTTTCTATCTCTACTGAAACAAGATTACAAGGAGGAGATTCTGGGACCTTTTAGAACTACCTAAAGTCATTGAGAGGCCTCACCCCTTAGTGTTAAAGAGATAAAGGTTGGATTTAACAGGAAGAGCTGTGATGCCAGAGGGTCACAGATCTTAAAATGCTTGAGACACATTAATCTTAGAGTGCTCAGAGAGGGTAACCAAAGCAGCAGAGAGCACTGAAACCCATTAATCCATCCGCTGTAGCTAGACCTCTGTCTCGAGGTGTGAATACCACAGGTCCTAATAAACACAGGTCCTGGTCCTGATTAGTGTGGGGACTCTTCAGAGAGTAGTGAGGGGAAACATTGCCTTTTATGATCACATTTTAGCTAATTAATAATGAACATGGAAACTTGGAGATTTCAGTTATTGGTGACAAAATGGTAAGAGGCCATGTGGAGGTAATACAGGAACAGGCATATGATGTAGGCTCCTAACTCGTCCCCAGCACATGTGGCCCTCCCAGGCAAAGCTGGCCAGGACCCTGGTGGCCCAAGTCTTAGAATCAAACAATCAGGGACCAGATCTGGAATGGCCATTTTTTGGATATGATTTAGAGATTAGTGGTTGTTTATTCATTTTTTCTTTTGTATGTAACATTTGCTTATTATTTACAACTATTAATTGTTCTTGCAAGAATGTTTTGAAAATCACTTCCTAATATTTGTATTTACTTTTTAAGTTTTTGTATGTTTTTCCCCTTTGTATTTTTTCTTTTGACTTCATTTTATTACATAAACTCTCATTTCCTTTATTACTGCCTCCATAGGTTTTTACTTAGAAAGGTTCCCTTGACTTAAAATAAGGTAACTATTGCGCTGTATTTCTTCTAGTTTTATATATTCTATATAATGTGTTATCCACCTAAATGTATTCAGTAAAAAATGAATTCTGTAACATGTGGGTCTAAATTAAATTTCCCCAAATAGTTCAGCAACTTGCCCCTACACCATTTGTTCAGTCTCTAGTCCCTTTCCTGACGATTCTGCAGTGTCACCTTCAGAAAACCAAAGCCTGGCATACACTGCTCTCTGCTTCTATATTAATGAGGTGACTAAAGTTTGCAACATGCCCTAGAGGTCTCCTTACAAGAGGAAGAAAGTCTGATGATAAATGACTATGGTTAGGGAGAGAATATTAATACATGCATACATACATACATACATACATACATACATGGATGAGCAAATAAATAAAATAAGACTATCATCTCATCTGGCAAACAGACATTTTAGCAGAAGCAACTATAATTGTCACATGTGTTGGAAAATCCTGGCTTCGGAGGGAAAAGGGTAGCAAGGTGGAAAGATGTTTTTCTGGGTTTGTTTTCAATTGAAACAATCTATTCTATAATCTTATTTATAGAAATGAAATTTTAACTATTTTTAGCCTTCAGAACCATATTTCTGTCTAGTATCAATATGCCTCCATAAACATATTTCTTCCATATTTCCCTGGCCAGGACTCTATTAACTCAAAACTATGTGCAAAACTACTAACAAAAAAAAGTTTAAGAGGGGCCAGTAGGCAGGGTGTTTGCCTTACACATTACCAACTCTTTTCCATCACCGGCATCCCATATTGTCTCCAAGCACCACCAGGAATAATTTCTGAGTGCAAAGCCAGGAGTAATCTCTGAGCATTGCCAGATGTGAGCCAAAAAGCAAAAGTAAATAATAAATAAAAGTTCAAGGTGTTTCCTTGTCTGATGTTCCCTTTACCCAATCTCCCTTTCCATTCTCCCCCCATTAGTTGCAGTTTTTTATACATCTGATTGTTAATGGGAACCTGTGTTATATCAGACTCAGGATTAATACTAGATTTCAAAGGTGAACAAAATAGCTGTCTCCTTGGTCTTGTTCAGGGATGTCCACTGTCAAATGGACATAGACAAGTAAATAGATCATCCCAAACTGTGACCCACTCTGTGGTAGGAAGCGCTGGGGCTGAGGTGGGGCACAGGGGGTGGGGCCTTCACTGTAACTCAAGAAACAACATCAAAGCTAAGATCTGAACTTTAACTTGTCTGACGGATGAGAAGGAAGAGGCTACTCTAGCACGAGATCAGATAAGCAAAAACCAAGAAGTCACAAAGTATATTCATGTTTTGAATAACTGGAAGCATAATTGGTATGTAGGCTATGGAGTAAAGGAGAGAGAGGCCTATGAAATTGGAAACCTAGCTAATAAATGCCAATATGATCAATAGCTTTAAGGTAAGACTAAGAATTTTAGAGTTTATTCTGAGAATAATGAGGCGGTCCTGAAGGATTTTTCTGGTGTAGTAACTAAATCACATTTGATTTTCAGACACCTCACTCTCTGTAGAAAGGAGACCAGGTGACAGGTGGGTGTCCCAGAAACAAGCCGTACAATTACTCAAATAAGTGACAAAGATAACAGCCTTGATGATGTAGTGGCAGCTGGGAGTGAGCACAGTGGGTACATAGGGGGAAATGTGCACACTTGAGGTTTATTGGGAAAAAATGAATTGTCAGGATTGGTGGTAGTTGTCTGAAAACAGAGGAAATAAAAATGGCTCAAAGAAGGACACCAGGTTTCTAACCAGACCAGCTGTCTGGTCATGGTGATAACAGCCTTTCCTCTCAGCACTCTCATGTTAGATATGATTCTCACCAATTTCAAAACCACTTTCCTATTAGCCATGTTTTAAAGTATTGAAAAAAGGGGTCAGGCGATAGTCCACTGGGTAGGGCATTTGCCTTGCATGCAGCCAACCCGGATTCGATCCCCGCACCCCATATGATCCCTGAGCACCGCCAGGTGTAATTCCTGAGTGCAGAGCCAGAGTAACCCCTGAGCATTGCTGGGTGTGATCAAAAAAAGCAAAGAAAGAATAGATAGATAGATTAGATAGATAGATAGATTAGATAGACAGATAGATAGATAGACGGACAGACACACAGATAGACAGATAGGCAGACAGACAGATAGACAGACAGATAGAAAGACAGACAGACAGACAGACAGACAGACAGACAGACAGACAGACAGACAGACAGACAGACAGACAGACAGACAGACAGACAGACAGACAGACAGATAGATAGATAGATAGATAGATAGATAGATAGATAGATAGATAGATAGATAGATAGATAGATAGATAGATAGATAGATAGATAGATAGATAGATAGATAGATAGATAGATAGATAGATAGATAGATAGATAGATAGATAGATAGATAGATAGATAGATAGATGATAGAGTATTGAAAAATGTGCTAAATATTTTCTGGACCTGTGGTATATGATGTAGGATACATGAATGTCCATGGGAGGTTATGGTCTATAAGGGTCCAACAATCTCCATTCTAGCCACAAAACACATATTTTGGACCAATGCTTATATGATAGTTTTTAAATATGAAAAGATTTCTCCTGCTACAAATGATTTTTCCTCTGCTCATACCCCATACAACAAGTACAGAATATATTGCAAACATTTAGTTGAACTATGTGAAATGGGCCTTTTCATAGGTACAAAACAGTTCATTATTGTACATTTAATATAATTCAACTAAAAACTACATCAACATTGGAATCATGAGTAATTTTAAGACTTCGTAATCCAGGGGCCAGTCTCATTCAATTAACCCAACTTCCTTCTTACAGATAAATGGGATGGGAAAACCTAACCAGCATCTCCGAATTTTTTCTCCTGGGACTCTCAGATCAGCCAGAGGAACAGGGGCTCCTCTTTGGGCTGTTTCTGTCCATGTATATGGTCACAGTAGCAGGTAATCTCCTCATCATTCTGGCTATCATCACTGACGCTCAACTCCACACCCCCATGTACTTCTTCCTGGCCAACCTCTCACTTTCTGATGCCTGCTTTGTTTCCACCACAGTCCCTAAGATGCTGTCAAACATATGGATCCAGAATCAGGTCATCTCCTACGCAGGGTGTCTATCACAGCTTTATTTTTTCATGATGTTTGTGATGCTGGAGGCATTCCTGTTGGCTGTCATGGCCTATGATCGCTATGTGGCCATATGCCACCCTCTCCATTACGTCATGGTGATGAACCCTGGACTCTGTCTCCTTTTAGTGTCTACGTGTTGGATCATGAATGCCCTTCACTCCCTCCTCCACACACTCCTGATGAACAGCCTGAACTTCTGTGCAGACCATGAAATCCCACACTTCTTCTGTGACATCAACCCCCTTCTGAGTCTGTCCTGCACTGACCCTTCATCAATGAGCTGGTGATCTTCACTGTTGGGGGGTCTTGCGGGCCTGGTTTTGTGTGCTTTCCCTGATTGTCTCTTATACTTACATTTTCTCGACAATCTTGAAGATCCCCTCAGCCCAGGGGAAACGGAAAGCATTTTCCACCTGCAGCTCTCATCTCTCTGTGGTCTCTCTATTCTTGGGACTTCCTTTTGTGTTTACTTCAGTCCCCTTCCACCCGCTCAGCACGAAAGGGCACAGTTGCATCTGTAATGTATACCGTGGTGACTCCAATGCTGAACCCCTTTATCTATAGTTTGAGAAACAGAGACATCAAGCATTCCTTGAGAAAGCTAATTTGGGTTAGGAAAATACATTCCTCCTAATGGTGGCAACTTTATACAGAATTTAGAAATTTTCACCCAGTTGCATTTACCATTATCAAACAGTGAAAAATAAGAGTGGGGGAGAAAGTTTGGAGCTCTCACTTCCAAGGCTTCTCATCTTAACTTGAAATATCCAAGCCTCAGCTTCAGGACAGCTTCAGAAAAAATGGGTTATTACATCAATTCTATGAGTTTACGTTCTTACAATCATAACATTCCAAAATTAAAGTCATCCAGATTCATTCATATGTCCTGGAATGCATTGGTCACCTTTATCCACTGTGGATGTGTTCCAAGACCCCCTTTAGAAGCTTGAAACTATAAACAGTACTAAATCCCGTATATGCTGTTTTCCCTATATATGCATATATGATGAAACTTAATTTAATTGGACACATTAATTTTATTTTATAAATTAATAAATATAATAACTGATAATGTAATAGGACAATTTTAACAATTCTCTAATAAAAAAGCATATGAATATGGTCTTTCTCTGTCTCAAAATGCATTATTCTATGTGACATTTTTTCAAACATGGTTAACTACAGATAACCAAAACCACAGAAAGTTGTTAGAGAAAACTGCCATATTTTTAAGCAATATAGACATGATCAAAATAAAGGATTATCTGGTTCAGCTCTTATATGTGTCAAAGAAAACCATTAGAGAAAGATAACTTTCCCAAGCTTTTGCTATGACCTTGGTGACTTGACTTTCTAACAATGTGTGTGTACATGTGCGTGTGTGTCTGTGTGTGTGTTGACACAAATACTCCCCATGTCTGTAAAGTCTCATATTGAAAGAATAGAAATAGAAACTTAGAAGGTCTGGATGAGGACCAAATCATTAGGGAGACATTACAATATTTTCTCAGACATCAACCTTCATTCCTCATGTGGAGCGTTAAAATTCACACAAAAATTTCATTTGTTTCTTTGGGATTTTTTCTCCAAGATAATTTCTTTATAGTCCCAAATCTTGCCCCTTGGCATAATATCTACAACCTTTGATGTGTACTAAACATCACTGACATTGTTGCAATGATAAAGTGAAAGGCTAGGAAAGAATGATTTATGGGAGCTTCAAAAGATCTTACCTTAAACATTTAAATTCCCTCCTGGATGCTTTGGTCCCCATTTTCTCCCCATATCATCCATTCTGAATGCCAGAATGGATCACATTAATCTTGAAGATTCACATTTATCTTCAAAATATATGAATATGTCACCATAACCCCAATTTTAGTAGGAGAATCCAGTAACTTTATACTTCTCAGCAGGTTTCTTGGTAAGTAAATGGAATTACCTAGTAAGAATGGTGGCTTAAGAATGGCTGTTGTGTTAGGAAAACTGAAGTTATGAAATTTGCCTATAAATGGATGGACATGGAGAGGATCTTGTTGAGTGAAACTAGCCAGAAGGAAAAAAGACAGATATAGAACGACTGCATTTATTTGCATGATATAAATATATATACTATGATGTATGTGATACCAATATACAAAGGTCAGGCAAAACATGGATCAAGAGGTAGAATCTACCACAAATTTGTGGGAGTCAGAGGTTAGGTAAGACAGAGAAGGGAACAGTGTACCAATAATGTTGAAAGTGATAATACCTGCCTAGAACTGAGCATTGAATACAGGTAAAAAGAAACACATGATAACCTCTAAATGTATGTATTGTAATCCTCAATGTGTAAAAGAAGGAAGAAAGAAAAAGAGAGAGAGAGAGAAAGAGAGAGGAGATTAAAAAAACTTGCCATAGAGGCAGACTAGGGGAGTGGGGAGAGAATTGGGAACAATGGTGGTGGGAAATGAGCACTGGTGGAGGGATGGGTGCTGGAACACTGTATGACCAAAACCCAAACATTAACATCTTTGTAATTTTATATCTCATGTCGACTTGTACAACCTTTCTGGAAAACAATATTGACATTCCTCTAAAGACTAGAAATTGAGCTCCCTTTTGACCCAGCCATAACCACTCCTGGGAATATACCCTGGGAAGCCAAAAACACACAGCGGAAACACAATCTGCACTTTATTTTCATAGCAGCACTATTCACAATAGCCAGAATCTGGAAACAACCAGTATACCCAAGAACTGATGACTGGATAAAGAAACTGTAGTACATCTACACAATGGAATACTATGCAGCTATTGGGAAAAATGAAGTTATGAAATTTGCCTATAAATGGATGGACATGGAAAGGATCATGTTGAGTGAAATTAGTCAGAAGGAAAAAGAGAGACATAGAATGACTCCATTTATTTGCATGACATAAATATATCAGGTGGTCTTACCAAAAGTGGAAATTACCGCAAAGGTGAGGGAGTCAGAGGTTAGGTAAGACAGAGAAGGGAACATGTGTGAATAAATGTCTAAAGTGCTGATACCAACATAGAACTGAGCATTAAATACAGGCAAAAAATGCACATGATGGCTTCCAAGTGTATGTAGTGCAACCCACAATGTGTAGGAGAAGGAAGGGAGAGAAAGGGAAAAAGAAAAGAGGTAAAGAACCTGCCATTTAGGCAGGCTATGGGAGGGGGAGGGAATTGGGGACATTGGTGGTGGGAAATGGGCACTGATGGATGGCGGGTGCTGGAATACTATGTGACCAGAACCTCCAAACATGAACAGCGTTGTAATTATATATCTCACGGTGGTATAATAAAATGTTTAATTAAAAATAAATAAATTAACTTTAAAAGGGGGCTAGATAGTAAGTACAGCAAGTAGGATGCTTTCTAGCACCACGGTCAACAGAGGCTCAATCCCCGACACACAATATAGTTCTTGAGCTCTATCAGAAATGATCCCTGAGCAACATCAGGTGTAAAACCTGAGCACTTCTGGGTGTGGCCAAACACAACAGCAAAAACAAGAAAGAATTGCTGGCCACCTGCCCCTCGAGGTGTTGCAGGTGTGGCTGCGGTGCCCAGCTGCATTGGCATATGGCAAACAGGAAATAGGTTTGACTACACCCCCCAGGGCTCTGCCCTGTGGGCCCTGGATGGTGGATGGTCTGACATAGGAAAAAACTGGGCCCCCTGGGATGAACCCAGAGCCATGGCTGAGCCTGGCAAGCTACCTGTGGTGTATTCGATATGCCAAAAAATAGTAACGATAGAGATGAACTGGACTAGGGTCAGACCAGATGCACAGCTGCGCTGCCTGGCTCACGTGGAGCAGCCCATGGAGTCTCTGAGGAATCGACTAGTCCCCAGTGGAGACCAATGTAGCTCCTAGGGTAAAGCAGTCAGGTGGGGGGAAGCCAAGCTGGCAGGAATTGGAGCAGGGATTTGGGCTCCTCCCTCTCCATGCCAGTGGGTGTGGCTATGGGCTCACAGTCTCCACAGCCAGATTAACCAGACAAAGGGCAGGCCAGAAGCACATCTGTGACAGTGTACAGCCGCACAAGAAGCTTAGATAACAAAGCAGGTTAGGACCAGGTCCTTCCCAGGATCTTTCACATCTGTACACCATAATGATCATTGTAGTTGTAACAAACTGGGAAAGTTGATAGGGAATGAGGAACTATAATGTCACACTAGAACTCACTACTGAATATACATATAGATAATTGCATCATAAACTATAAGGCAAGTCACAAGGTGTAGAAGAGAGAGAGAAATACAGAGACAGAAAGAGAGATAGAGAGAAAGATGAGAGACTGAGATGCATGGGGGAGAGCTGCCATCTGGCTCTCCTCTAGCTCAGCTGACCATGAGGATCCCAGGGAGGCAATATGGGTTTTGGGAGTGGGCCCATCACTTCTGTAGGGCCTCGGAAGCAGTCAGATGAGATTTGCTCACCATATAGCCGCCATTATCACTGTCCAGACCCCACAGTTCATCAAAACCCATGCAAGAGAGACGCTGATCTCAAGACCAGCTCAGAGCAGCTGAGTTCGAGCCCAGGTAGGTGGCTTTCGGAGGCAGAAGTCACAGAGCGTTCCTGGAGATGGCGCTGGGGTACACCTTGCCCTCTCTGACCCATCTCACGAACATCCTCAGGGCTCTTGGACATGATGCAGAGACTCAGAAGCACAGGGGAGGCAAGATGGGTTTTTTGAGTGGGCCCCATCACCTCTGTAGGGCCTCGGAAGCAGCTGGATGAGACTCACTCACCATAATAGTCGCCATTTTTGTGGTCCGGACCCGGTACATTAAACTAGTAGAACCAATAATTTTCTAGAATATATTACAATCTACAATGTGTAAGAAAGGGAAGTAGAGAGAGAGAGAGAGAGAGAGAGAGAGAGAGAGAGAGAGAGAAAGGAAATAAAGAAATTGCCATGGAGGCAGGCTGGGGAAGGGCTAGGGAAGTGGGACATTGGTGATGGGAAATGGGCAGGGGTGGAGGGATCGGTATTGGAACAATGAAGAACCAAAATTTAAAAATGAACATCTTTTAATTGTATAATGGTGGTATAATAAAAAATTTTTTAAATAACCTTAAAAACAAAAAGTGAGCAAAAGACAAAAAATAAAAAAAGAATTGCATGTTGGAAAAGTCTTTTTGGAAAATACAAGATATTGTCAATACATTTTGCATAATTTCTTTAAGCATTACTTATAAAAATAATGGAAGTTTCAAAAACAAGTTGAAATAATTATAAATATTATAAATATTAACATCATCCTTTCCATGTCCATCCATTTATAGACACAGGTACACCCAGCAGAGCAGAAACCAGCTTTCCCGTTGAACACCCTGCATTCCATGGACCAAGAGAGCAACTTCCGACCCGAGTCCACCATCCCGATGGAGCCTCGGAGGAGCCCAGAGAAACCCCCACACCTTGCTGGCAGCGATCTTCACAATCCATACTCTACAGCTGGTAAGATCGCCACCCAGCAGATTAATCCAGTCTCCAGCCACAGATTAATCCAGTCTCCAGCCTGGCTTGTCAGAAACCCAGCCTACAAGGACCCACCCCGCAGAGATCCGCCCTTCAGAGGAGAGTATTTCAAGCCCAGGAATGCTTGAGCCTAAGACACAGGTACACCCGGCAGAGCAGAAACCAGCTTTTCCCATTGCCGCGGCTGCGCAGCGGCCACACAATATACCTCCAAATTACAATATATATTCTACCCACCCCTCTGAGAGAGCCCCACAAAGTAATGAGAATATAGTGCCCGCATGGCAGAGCCTGGCAAGCTGTCTGATGCATGTTCGATATGCCAAATCCAGTAACAGAAATGTTTATTTTCCTGACCCGAAAGAGCCCTTAGTACGGCAGCAGTAAGAAAGGCAAACAAGCAGTGCCTGATAAAATTTCATGGCCATCCTAGGGTGCCAAAACGAAGAAGGACTAAAATGACTGTCTGTACTTTCAATGCACGCACACTGGCATCGGAAGCATATATTGAGGATCTGATGCTGCAAGCGCAAAAGAAAAAGTACAACATCATTGGTCTGACTGAGGCGAGAGGCATCGGTTGCATCATGCTGTATTTGACACGGGAGAAGAATTGTTCCTTGAAACATGCGAAAGAGGCGTCGGTGGCTTTGGTGTCCTTGTCAACACAAACATGGCCGTCAACATTGATTCATTTGAATGCCTAACAAACCGAATAGGACGATTACACTTGAAGAGGTGTGGCCCACTGCCAGCAATTTCTATCTTCATTGTCTTGATCACTTGATCACTTGAATCCCGTTATTCATCGATTTGCTCGAGCGGGCGCCAGTAACATTTCCATTGGACCCTATCACGTGCCAATATAGCCCAATAGCATCTGGTTGATTCAGGAATACCGAAGAGCCTCAAACTGTTCCTTCAGTGTCTTTACAAGGAAGTCACACCATCTTGTAGGTGGGCGGCCACGTGATCTTTTGACATCCCGTGGGATCCAGTCAGTAACAGCTCTAGTCCAGCGGTTGTCTCCAAATCGCATTACATGTCCAGCCCATCTGATTTTTTGATGCCTTGGCAAACGAGACAGCGTCCCTGATTCTGGAATAGCAACGGAGGTCAGAACTCCAGATTCCTTCTCTCACTTGAGTGAGGCGTGATATTCCAAGCAAAGCTCTTTCGATTCCTCTCTGGGAGACCCAAATAGCATTCTCATCCTGCTTTCGTAGGGCCCAGGTCTCTGAGGCATGTGTTAATGCAGGGAGAATGGTGGAGTCAAAGAGATGTGCCCAGAGCTGGAGGTTCTTTGTCCTTTTAGCTATTTCTTCGATGCCTTTGAAGGCTTTCCATGCCGCTCTCTTCCTCCTGCGCAGCTCAGGTTTTAGGTCGTTCATCATGTTGATTTCTCCACCTAGGTACACATAACTGCTGCATTCAGAGATGTTTGTTCCATTGAGAGTGAATGGGGCCTCAGGAACTAGTTCATTCTTCATGAACATTGTTTTCTTTAGATTCAGCTGTAGACCTATCTTTCCACATTCTCGGTCAAAGTCAGCCAGCATTTGTGCCGCTTGGCTAATGTTTGGTGTTATTAGAACAATGTCATCGGGCGAAGAGGAGGAGGTGTACTTGCCGACCATCTATCTTGACTCCCATTCCTTCCCATTCTAATTGGCACATGATGTTCTCGAGGGTGGCGCAGAAGAGTTTTGGTGAAATGGTATCACCCTGTCGAACCCCTCTTTTCACATTAATGATCACTTCATTGTCTGCGCACCAACATCCACATACAAAGAAGATGAAATTGATAAATTCTACATGGAATTGGAGGAGTTCTATAAAAAGATCACACCTTCTACAAGATCATAGTCGGTGATTTTAATGCCAAGATAGGACCAAGAAGATCGGCTGAAGAACTCCACATAGGGACCCATGGCCTAGAATGGAATGAACAGGGTGAGAGACTATCTGAGTTCATCATGTCAACCAAGACCATTCATGGGAACTCACAGTTCCAGAAGGCTGAAGCGAAACGTTGGACATGGGAATCTTCTGGCAGACAGTTCCACAATGAAATTGACCACATCATCTTCAATCAACGGTTTTGTCTGACAGATGTAGCTGTCGTCCCCAAATTCCAAATAGGATCGGACCACTGACTCCTTCGTGCAAAATTCTACTTCCCACAACGAGGAGAAAAGGCTGCAAAGTTTAAGAAGAGAACTCCCAGAACGACCACCAACTGGGAACTCTTTGGCACCATTGCAGCAACATGGGAAGATACCATCATTGACGACATCGATGAAGAATACAACCTACTGGTTCAGCACCTCCATGATTGTGCGAATAATGCTGAGAGAGAGAAAGACACAAAAGGACGCTTGTCTTCAGAAACTCTTGAGCTCATTCGCCAAAGTGGCAAGGTGCGAGCCTCGGGAGACCAAATGCTAACGTCCAAGCTTGCTAAACGGTGCAGAGAAGCGATAAAAGAAGACCTCAAAGACAGAAGAGCAGAAATACTGGAAGATGCAGCAGAAGCCGGGAAAAGCATTCGCACTGCCCGCCTGTCCTTCGCCAACTATAAGACCAAGATGACTGCCCTCCAACGCCCTGATGGGTCTATCACATCTTCCAGAAAGGCAATGGAGAAGATTATCAAGGACTTCTACTCAAATCTCTTTGATAGTCACATCCACCTGCCCACATACCGTATTCCACAGGATGGATATGTTATTCCCAACGTTCTCCCTTCTGAAATCCGACATGTCATCTCGTCGGTAAAGAAGGGAACAGCACCAGTCCCAGACAAAGTCAGACCCAAACATCTGAAGAATCTGCCGTCGGTACTCATCAATACACTAGCTCAGCTCTTCACATGCTACCTGTCCGAATGCAAGGTGCCCTCCCAATGGAAAACCAGCAGGACAGTTCTACTGTTCAAGAAGGGAGACATTCACGACATCTGCAACTATCGCCCCATCTGCCTGTTGTCCGTCATCTACAAGCTGTTTACACGAGTCATCCTGAACAGGATTAGCAGAACACTAGATGAAGGACAACCATGCTAGCAAGCAGGCTTCCGGAAAGGATTCAGCACAATCGACCATATCCACACAGTAACCAAGCTCATCGAGGTTTGTAGGGAGTACAAGATGCCACTCTGTCTCACGTTCATTGATTTACAGAAAGCCTTTTGATTCTGTGAAGACTGAAGCAGTCATCGAAGTCCTAGCCAAACAGGGTGTTCAAACCCAATACATCAAGATCCTTCGTGAGCTGTATTACTGATTCACCACCAGGATCTCACCATTCTACAAAGAAGTGATCATTAATGTGAAAAGAGGGGTTCGACAGGGTGATACCATTTCACCAAAACTCTTCTGCGCCACCCTCGAGAACATCATGCGACAATTAGAATGGGAAGGAATGGGGGGTGAAGATAGATGGTCGGCAACTACACCACCTCCGCTTCACTGATGACATCGTTCTAATAACACCAAACATTAGCCAAGCGGCACAAATGCTGGCTGACTTCGACCGAGAATGTGGAAAGATAGGTCTACAGCTGAATCTAAAGAAAACAATGTTCATGAAGAATGAACTAGTTCCCTGAGGCCCCATTCACTCTCAATGGAACAAACATCTCTGAATGCAGCAGTTATGTGTACCTAGGTGGAGAAATCAACATGATGAACGACCTAAAACCTGAGCTGCGCAGGAGGAAGAGAGCGGCATGGAAAGCCTTCAAAGGCATCAAAGAAATAGCTAAAAGGACAAAGAACCTCCGGCTCTGGGCACATCTCTTTGACTCCACCGTTCTCCCTGCATTAACACATGCCTCAGAGACCTGGGCCCTACGAAAGCAGGATGAGAATGCTATTCGGGTCTCCCAGAGAGGAATCGAAAGAGCTTTGCTTGGAATATCACGCCTCACTCAAGTGAGAGAAGGAATCCGGAGTTCTGACCTCCGTTGCTATTCCAGAATCAGGGACGCTGTCTCGTTTGCCAAGGCATCAAAAATCAGATGGGCTGGACATGTAATGCGATTTGGAGACAACCGCTGGACTAGAGCTGTTACTGACTGGATCCCACGGGATGTCAAAAGATCACGTGGCCGCCCACCTACAAGATGGTGTGACTTCCTTGTAAAGACACTGAAGGAACAGTTTGAGGCTCTTCGTATTCCTGAATCAACCAGATGCTATTGGGCTACATTGGCACGTGATAGGGTCCAATGGAAATGTTACTGTCGCCTGCTCGAGCAAATCGATGAATAACGTGGATTCAAGTGATCAAGTGATCAACATCATTTAGTATATTTTTAAAATATCCTATACTCTTCATGATTAATATGTATATTTTAATCGCTAAGTTTTTTAACCATTTTTATTGCAATACCAGGATTTGCAATATTGTTAAATCATCATTTTCATGGATACATCATTCCAACACCACATTCATCACCAGAGTACCCACTTCGCTCCACCAGTATGGACCCTCCCACTGACCACAGTTATGTGGACAAAATCTTCAGTTCTGATGACTTTGATTTTGAACATTCATTGTTTCTTTACTATGTTAATTTATTCTTTCTTATTTGGGATGAATGTTTTTAAGTTCACCTACACATATAGGTGAAAAGAACTAAAAGCCTAGAATTCAAAAACATTGTAAAGCAATGATAAATAGTAAAGCCTATCTTTTTTAAATAGACATATACATTTAAAATTAATATTATAAATAGTTCTGTGCTAATGCATTTTAGGATTTACATAAAATTGATAAATGCTACCAACATCAAATTTAGTAAGTCAAGAAAGTATTTTCTGATTTCTTTTATTTAATCACAGTGCGATACACCCAAAGTTGTTCATGATTAGATTTGCTAGTGGTTTCCTCCATCACATCATAGGTCACCTCAATCATTTCCTCAGCTGCTGTTATTCTGCTGCTCAGAGCTTCCAATGAAGTTTTTATATCACCCACATACTCATCACTCCTCTTGTAGCTTTTCTTATCATGGTGTCACTAAAATCATTGTCTGAGGATTTACTGAGCTGGTGGGTGCTTGGTTAAGCTGGTCTGTGTTACTGTTTTCACTCATTGAAGTTGGTGAGCTTTTACTCTCTTCCGAGTGGGTTTGCAGTGCTCCTGCTGTGAGGAGAGTGAATCTCTGTAGTTAGCCCCTCTGGGTCTCTGAGGAATTAGGGTGGAAATTGATCTTTTCCTTCCCTGCCCATCTACACTCTGTGACAAGAAGCATCACTGTGAGCAGTGTGACATTTGATGAGTAGCAGCAAGCAGAGTTAAAGGAGTTGTGGAGGTGGGCTCGTTGAAATGGCAGAAGCTGGGGTGTAGGCTGGAGATTAACCTCACCTGGTATCCTGGTATGGTGTGGCAGTGATCAGAGGTCCCTTTCATAGGTAAACAGTTAAGGTTGAGTCAGAGGTAAAAGAACAAACACCAAATGATCTCACTCACATGTAGTGTTTACAAGGCAAGGGAATGAACAGAGTACTATAAAACCAATTCTTGAATTATTTCAACAAGTGTGAGGTTAACGGTAGTATACAGGTTTTGATGCTTTGGTGGTGGGTGTGATGCAGTAATATTGTATCCCAAAAGTATAAATGTTAGCACTATTGTAAACCAGGTTACCTCAGTGATCTCTTGATCACTTGACTTCCCGTAGATCATCGGTTACTCGAGCAGGCACCAGTAACATCTCAATATGTCCTGGCACATGAGAGATAGCCCAAGGGCATCTGCCCACTCCAGGAACATAAAGAGCCTCAAACCATTCCATCAAGTCATGGTAATAAGGTCTATAATTGTTACTGGTATTTGGCATGTCAAATATGACACAGATAGCCTTCCAGGCTTTGCCGTGCAGGTGGAATAATCTTCTAGTCACCTCAAGACTCGAGCATTTATTGATGAACTGAGCGGCCGAGCCAGGCTGTGATCAGATCTTCTGCTGGGTGGAGTTCTGATGAGAGGGGAGTCGGATGTGGAAAATGGCAGCCCTCATGGTGTGGGGGCTTCCTCTGGCTCCTTACGAGGCTCTGCTGGGGTGGCGGGCTAGGGCTAGAACCCGCCATCCCTCCCGGATGCCTAGTGATCAGCTGGGCACAGGGAGAGCAAGTAGCAGCTCTGCCCCGTGTGTATGAGTCTCTCATAATTCCTCATTCCCATAAACTCTATAGTTTGATGCAAATAGAATGATCGTTGAAGTCTACAAATGAGAAAGATCCTGAAAAGACCTGGTGCTAAAATACATTGAGCCTAAGAGTAAACCTGCGCAGCTGTGGATCTGGAGTCTCTGTCTTGCAGCGGTTGGCTGTGGTGGCTGGAGCTCAGGCTCACACCCACTGAGCCTAGAGGATTGGGACTGGGTGGAGGCCCCCAATCTTTGCTCCGAGTCCAGCAGGTGCAGCCGCCTGCATGGCGAGCAGGCCCTAAGAGCTATGTAGGACACGACCAGGCACTGGCTGAGCCTTTTGCTTTTCCCCCAGGAACTCCATAGGGCCGCTCACCATGAGGCCAAGCTGCACAGCCGTGGATCTGGAGTCTCTGTCTTGCGGAGATTGGCTGTGGTGACTGGAGCTCAGGCTCACACCCACTGAGCCCAGAGGCTGGGACTGGGCAGAGGCCCCCAATCCTTGCTCCAAGTCCAGCAGGCACGGCCTCAGTGATAGTACCTCAGTGATAATAAAAATAAATTTAAAGTAAATAATAATAAATAACACAAATAAAAATACATAAATTAGTTAAAGAAAAGGATTACTTTATTTTCATTTGAAGTACATGTTTCAATTGCTTTACTTGGTATTTATGTTCATAGCAATCTTGCATCATCCTAATCCAAATCCAGTTCTTCAGTGATCTAATGACTTATGCCAATACTGCATGTGTGCAGAATCTCTAATTATCATTTTTCTAACTCTTGGGAAAACTTCCAGGAGTAACAACCAACATGGAGTCGGTTTACTCCTTGTAAATAAGACTCATTTCCCATGATGGCTTATAGGTACTTTTGGACCAATTATCCAATTTCATCTCAACAAATTGTCAGGGGATTTGCTTCCCAAAGGACCCTTCAAAACTTATAAATAGTCCTAAACGTATTCCCTTTCTTAGAAAACCTTGGGTTTAACTATCAGTTCTTTAGATCCTTCAACCTTTTCAGGGCCTCTGTAACCTTCCATTCTGTCTCCTTGTATCCAGCCAAAGAAGAACCAGGAACCAATTCCCTTACCTTTGCACCTTGAGTCAAAAGAAAAATTATCAAGTCTCATTCAGAAGCAATGTCTTAGTGTGCCTAACGAGTGATTGAATACTCATCCTATTCAGGAGGAAACTGAGGCTACAGAACCAGGGAACTCTGAGACAATACAGAGTAGTGGGTAAGGTCCAGACATCAAGGCTCATGTGGCTCTCTTCTCCCTTCTCTCTCTCTCTCTCTCCTCTCTCTCTCTCTCTCTTTCTCTCTCTCCTTCCCATTCCCCACTACATTTTCCCTATCACACAAATATACTGGCAAGCTTTGAAAAAGCATTTGTGTATGACTCATGAAACTGTGCTCCCACTTATGCCTTAGTATTTAAATATAATATAACAAACCCTCCATCTTCTTTCCACTTAACTATTTTTAAATGTTTTCACATGATTCTCTGTATTGTATAAAGTCTTCATGGATGAGAAAAGGAGGTTCAGGAAACCTGCATTTCTTCCTCAATTTCTCTGAGCTAGAGAGCTACTCAAGAGTACAAAAAGTTTGTTTTCTCATAATGAATTTGGAAATATTCTCTTCTTCCTTCTCCTCTGATGTCACCCAATCACTATTCAAAGGGTTTGTATCGAAGGCCTTCCAGCCAACGGGTCTCAGAGCCCAGACTAAGAGCAGCATTTGCATGCTACTGGAAGCAACAAGTACTTGTGGAAAATTATTTGATTCTCAAAATAGTACCAGTATTTAAAGGAAAGAATCCAGAAATTAGTTTATTGCTTTAAGGTATCTCAGGTGATTCTAAAGCACACAGAATGTGGGTGACACCTTTCCTGAGGGCTAGATCGGAGACATGGGATCCTCTGGGTGTCCTCTGATTTTCCCAGTCCAGTAACTTACCTCCTTCCTTCCCTCCTGTCGGGAAGATGCATCAGAGAAGCTTGAACTCCAAGATACTGACTATGGAAGGAAACAGTTTTTGTAACACTCTAAGGAGATATGAGAATTCTGGAGTTAATGGCAGAACAGAGGTGCTGGCCAGGTGTGTTCGCCTGGAGTCCCTGCAGAGTCATGTGCTGTGTCACATGCTCAAGTAAACTCGGCAGGGTGGGCTTGGAGCCATTTCTTGGATAAGCAAAGCAGTTGCCCCTGTCTGTTGAATGCAAGCAACCTCTTCAGCTCCAAGCCTCCCCCAAGTTTGTGAGGAGCAAATTCATATGGGAGAAGATGAGTTACAAATGATAGGTTTGAAATGCTTCACGAGCAAAAATATCTCTAGGGCCTGTCTAAAGACTTTCTTCTACATAATTTATCTATAATATCAATGCCTAAACAGAAATTGGCCCACACCCACCTCCACTAAATGTCTGAATTAACTCAAATTATCACTCAACCCAATTTATCATTTATCATGCAGCGTTTTCCAGTGCCTTCAGTAATGGGAATTCAGTCACCCCTCCCTCTTCTTATACATAACACTTTTGGCTTCTGGGAGATAGTCTGACTTTGCCTTTCTCACTCACTTATGTTTTAGTTCTTCACCTGGACAGGTGGTTTTATAACTGTTTTTCTCACTCACTTATGTTTAGTTTTTCACATCCTTTCAGAATGTAAAGATCACAGTGATTTGGTTCTTTCTTCTTCCCTTGTACCAGTTCCCAGCCACAAATGAATCTTCACCTCCACACCCTGAGTCAATCCCAGGAGACAGCGGTACACTGACGCTGTTCCCTGTCTAAGTGGAAGCAGAAATGACCAGAACAGAGATTAATCTGGGGCCACTGGCATTGCTTTTCCTCAGCACAAAGCTTCACACTGGACTGTAATGGGTTATAGTAGCTTAGGTAAAAAGTATAGAATGGATGGGGGGCACAGATATAATACAGGAGACTAAGGTACTTGCCTAGCATACAGGGGACCTGCCTCTAGGTCAGCACCCTCTATTCCAGCATCACCAGGAGTGATCCCTGGGAGGGCCATGAGTAAGCCTTGAGTATCACTGGTATAATCCCCAAACGTTGTATTGAATAGGAGTCTCTTTGCGCTCCCCATCACAGCACCTCTCATTACACTGGTCTTGAAGACTGAGTAAATGCTTCTACATCCAGCATTTCAGAGATGCACAGAGAGATTGTCATTCCTACTCTCGTTCAATTGTGTTTCAGAAGTTAGGATCTGGATATCTCAAGATTAAAAAGTGGAGTCAATATGCAATGCTATAAATTACTGGTTGACAGCAATTGGAGAAATTCATTCCCCTTCTAAGTTCAGATCATCCCATCTGTGGAATTAGAGAACTGAAACATACATTACAGTTATCTGGGAAATTCTACATACATTGAAACATACACTAGTTATCTGGGAAATTAAACTACACTATCTGGGAAATTCTTTCCACTATATTACAATATTATTTGGTAATTGAACTTGGCTCAGTGAGACTGAATCCACTCTTGTTTAATACTGGGCTCTTCATGCTCCCACCACCCCTAATACAGGGTTCCAAATCTCCTGGGTTACCTCACTTCCAATATGATATTTGCTTCTGTTCTTGCTTAAAGTTTACATTCCAGTTTGAATGTGCAGGACAGACTCCATACTTGCATGACACACTGATTGATCTGGTCATCTGAACTGTACTTTTATCTATACTCTTTTCTATTTCTACTCTCTTCATTCTACTCTCTCCTAGTTTTAGTGATGACATGTTAACATCACTTTATTATGTAATCATATCTTTGTTCTATATAATTGCATTTTAAGATAAACTCTTGAGACTGTGATGAGTCAAAGGTATATTCCTTCTAAGAATTTATGAACTGGAGTTCGTTTACCTCTAGATAGTTATACCTTCTGTCAGTTATAAAACCACCTGTCCGTTACATCTTTGACAGAGAAGTTTTGTTTCCTTTGAACTTTAAATCTCTCCTTTTGTGAATTGTATTTCAATATCTATTGCCATGAGGTTAATAATTTTATTACAAATTTACAATAGTTCTTCCCATACTAAATATAATGTTTTCTATCACATATATCAAGTGCTTTTTAAAATTCTATTTATTGGTATCTTATTATTTTGTTCAGGTAAACAGGTAAATATATTCTGTGAAGCAAAAGATGGTATGATTTTTTTTGTTGTTTCTAACAATGCTGTTCTTGTCTATGTGATTTTTTCCTCTTGTGATTTATACTTTTGGTATCATATTTAATACTCTGCCATATTTGATGTTCTGAAGATTTACCTATGCTACCTCTAGAAAGTTTTGTAGCTTTAGCTTTTAATTAAATCTATGCTCCATTTTTAGTTAAATTGTGTTTACTTTGTGAGCAAAAGATCCACCATTTGGCCTGTGGCTATCCTAGAGTCTTAGCACTTTTTGAAAAACATATTTTTCTTACTTAATAATCTTCCCCCTAATGAGAGAAGATAAGATTAGATTCAGATAGATATTCAAGAGAGCACAAGGGCTTCTCCAGAATAGGGAAAGTCAGAATAAAATCCAAGCAGGGATATATAAGTCATTTATTTATAGGGAAACAGTGCTAAAAATATGAAAGCACACATTTTAGGAGGTGCCACGTGTGTGTTAAATTATGAAAGTACATTTCAAGATAGATCTTTTGATACCTGTCAAAGTTCACCAAGGTGCTTTAATTAAAATATTGATGCTGGAGACAGAGCAATAGTACAGGGCAGGGTGCTGGCCTTGCACATGGCTTTTGATCCCCGGCAACCCATATGGTACCCTGAGCACCACAAGGTGTAATTCTTGAGTGCAGAGCCAGGAGTACTGCTCCTGAGCATCACCAGTTGTGATCCAAAAGAAAAAAAGACTAAAAATAAAATAAAATGCCAATGCAACAAACCAAGGGAAGTATTATGGCTGACTACAAACAGACTTGATAAACTGAGATTCTCTGTGCTCTACTCTTCTGAACTCCAGAAAAAATGTCCCTCAAAAAGTAATGTCCTATTCAGTGGTAATGCTTTGTTAAGAAGGATTCCATTTTAGTACATCAAACTAGAAGCATGCAAATCATCACAAAAAAATATATCAAGAATTTGTAAATACTTCATAAAATTATGTGAGAACCATGTGAATACTTAAAATCATGCAACTTTGTGCCTTGTGATCTTTAGTAATATATGTACAGCTAATTAAAAATATTTTTCCTAGAGAAAGAGAGAGAAAGGGAAAGAAATAAAGAACCTGCCATGGAGGAGGGCTGGGGGAGGGGGAGGGAACTGGGGACGTTGGTGGTTGGAGATGGGCACTGGTGGCGGGATGGGTGCTGGAACACTGTATGACCAAAACCCAAATATGAACTTTTTAATTGTATATCTTTGTAATTGTAAAAATGAAAAATTAAAAAAAAATTTTTCCTAACTAGGTAAAAAAATTTTTTAAAAAATAATCTTCCCCCTTCCAAATGAAAGTCATTTGGTTATATACAAATGACTTTATATATGGTCTATCTATTCCATTTTATTGATCCATCTATCTATCCATGTACCAGTACCACTTGTTTTCATTAACATTCTTTGCAATAAATTTTGAAATTGGTAATGTAAATCCTCCAAATTGGATTAGCTTTACAAGACTGACTTGACTCTACTGACGCTCTTTGCAGTTCCATATGGAGTTTAGAATCAGTTTATATCAAATTCTACAAAGAAGTGGAATCTGCCTTTTTGTTTAGGGACTATTGCAATCTTAATATTATTTATTTATCTATTTATTCATTCGTTCATTCATTCATTTATTTTGAATCACCATGAGAAAGAGTTACTAAGCTGCTCAGAGTCGATTTCAGTAATGCAATGTACCAAACACCCTTTCATCCACCACTGAACATTTCCCACCACCAATGCCCCCCAGTTTCCTTCACCCAAGCCTGTCTTTATGTCAGGCACTTCTCTCTCTCTCTTTCTGTCTATCTCTCTCTTTCCCCCACTTTTGGATGTTATGGTTTGCAATACAGATACTGAGAGGTTATCATATTTGTTCTGTGCCTATTTTTGGCAAGTTCTTATCCAGAGTGATCATTTTCAACTAACCTCTCTCGTCCTTTGATATGTGTTGCAAAGTTCTGTTAATTCTATTGATCCATATACATACCCTACAGCAATAGGATCACACAGTTTATGTGCCTTTTTTAATTCCTTTTACAGCATTTCCCTAAATTATTTTACAGGAAATTTAGCTGGACTTTACTTTCTTAAAAGTCCTGTTAGTACTTTGACTGCAATAGACAGATTAAGATCAATTAAGTAGAATTCATCATTGCAATATTTTGCCTCTCTAGTTAGACTTCCTGTATGTCTATTTGTTTATTAGGTTTTTACTTCATGGCTATCCTTAGAGTTGACAACCTACATGATTCTTATTAAACATTGATCAACAATGTAAACCTATTTTATTGATAATATGTATAGAATTATTCACAATATATATTTTATTATTCATCATTCCTTATTGTTCTTACATATGGTATTAATGAGGAATATTTCCTTAGTACTTACTCCAATATAGCATTTTCTGTTAAACTTACTTTGTGTTATTTATTTTATTCTCGCTATGACCCATTTCCCATGAAGAAATGGGGTCTTTATGAAAGATCTTTATTAAAAACATCAGTATGGAGCTTGCCTAAGGTGTTTCACCTAAAAAGTTCAGCGCATATAACTTGTATCTCAAGTCATACAATTTCTATTTGTTTCTATGGCAATTTAAGAATGGAACATTCCCAGATACAAAATTCTGTCAGCAAATAATAATTTTCAAATTCTACTCATTAGTTCTCTTTTTTCTGCTTGGTCTACCATAGAAAATCAATTTACCGTATTGAATGCATTTGTTTTAAATGCCATTGAAATTATCTATTAATATCATAATGTGTATATTCACTTTTAAACAGATCAAGTAACTTCTAAGTTGATATGATTAAAAAATTTTCCTGTAACATTGAGCATGCCACATTAAATGGGGTCAGATAGCTATGTTTGAATAAAATTTTCCTGTCAGTGTCTACAATTACAGTGTCTCTTCTTAAAAGAATAATAAAAAATTTAGTATGCGGTATTTATAATGCTAAAATAGCTTGTTTGGGTTTCACTGAATGTCCTTCCTCATTTGAGTCTCCTCAGTCGCCATATGTTGGTCTTCATGTTGCAGAAAGTTGGGACTATGGATGGAGGCAACCAGAGTGAAGTCTCAGGGTTCCAGCTCCTGGGACTCACGGATGATCCTGAGCAGCAGCGGGTCCAGTTCTGGATGTTTCTGGTCATGTACCTGGTCACAGTGGTGGGAAACGTGCTCATCATCTTGGCCATTGGCTCTGACTCCCACCTGCACACGCCCATGTACTTCTTCCTGGCCAACCTGTCCTTCACTGATCTCTGCTTGTCACCAATACGATCCCCAACATGCTGGTGAATCTTCAGTCTGAGGACAAGGCCATCTCCTACACAGGTTGTTTAACACAACTCTACTTCCTGGTCTCTTTGGTAGCCTTGGACAATCTCCTCTTGGCTACCATGGCATATGACCGCTATGTGGCTATCTGCCGCCCTTTGCACTATACTACAGTCATGAGCCCTACACTATGTATCTTGTTCCTTGCCTTATGTTGGGTGCTCTCTGTCACATATGGTCTCATCCACACTCTACTTATGACGAGAGTGAAATTCTCCGGGGCCCAGAAAATTCGCTACATCTTCTGTGAGATGTATGCCCTCCTGAGGCTTGCATGCTCCAACACCGAAGTCAACCACATCATGCTGATAGCTACAGGGTCCTTTCTCTTCCTTACCCCCTAGCATTAATGATCATGTCCTATCTCTGGATTGTGAGAGCCATCCTCCGCATACCCTCGGCCAGTGGGAAGTACAAAGCCTTCTCCACCTGTGCTTCCCATTTGGCTGTGGTCGCTCTCTTCTATGGGACACTCTGTATGGTATATTTACAGCCTCTCAAAACATACTCCATGAAGGACTCAGTGGCCATAGTGATGTATGCTGTTGTGACCCCCATGATGAATCCTTTCATATATAGTCTGAGGAACAAGGACATGCATGGGGCACTGGGAAGACTTCTGCTAGGAAAAGCCTTCCAGAAACTGAAATGAGGGTAATTTTGGAAAAGGTACTAATGTCGAGACTGGGAAGTTTCTTCATCTACATGGTCCTGCCCTATGGAGAATCACTGTATCACTGTATCACTGTCTTCCCTTTGTTCATCGAATTGCTTGAGCGGGCAACAGTAACATCTCCATATGTCCTGTCGCAAGCAACTGTAGCTCAAGAGCATCTGCTTGCTCCAGGGACAGGAAGAGCCTCAAACCATTCTTCAGGTCATGGAATTGAGATCCATAATTGTTACTAGTTTTTGGCATATCAAATAAAACACGGGTAGCTTGCCAGGCTTTGCCGTGTAGGTGTTATACTATCAGTAGAAAGCTCTCATCTCGAGCATTTACTGATGAAACTATAGGAAAGATCAGGTTTTCTCTTGGATGGAGCTCTGAGGAACTATGGAGTCTGAATGTTGAGAATGACTGACCGAATGATGTGTTGGTTGCTCTGGCTTATATTAATTCTTGGGAATCAGGAAGAATATTTTTGTCATATTAAGTCTTAAGTTAATACATTGATTATCTTGCTACAAGAGGAAGAGCAAGAACTTTGAATCCAAATAGAAAACCCAAACCTTTGTTAGTACTAGCTGTTGCAAGTAGCAAGGAACTTAATTTTTCTGATGCAGTAATCCCTAGGTGACATAATAATCCCTATCTGATGGAGCTGCTGTGAAGAACAAATGAGAAAACATTCAAGAGAATTAAAAACATTATAAAGTTATAATCAAAATTCATCAGAAGATTTGTGTGTGTGTGTGTGTGTGTGTGTGTCAGCTGACTTTACCAATCTTGGCAATAAACAAGGACAAAGTAGAACAAATTTAAAAAAATACTAGAAATTTTAAATGATCATTTCTAACAGGACTTTATCTCCAAACTTATCTAGATAAGCAGTAATGACCTAATGTGTTCTCTCATGTTCTCCAGCACTAATCTACTCATATTCTTCATAATCCTAAACATCTCTTCAGTTATCTAAGTAATGTATTGAAGACATCTGTACAACTCCTATAGGGGGTACCTTTGATAAGACCATCTCTATCCTTTTTCCAGATACAATTCCCATTATTCCAGTGCTGATACATATTTTTCTGGACATAACCCTGATATTCAGGTCTAAATAACAAAATGTTTAGCTCTAGCAAGAGTTCACTTTTTAGAAACTCAAATCAATAATGTCTTTCATGCCTGTTTCCTTCATTCATTTTCTCTGAGGGGTCAGAATTTCTTCTTGGGAAGTCAATCCTGGCATTTATTTGGGTTCCTCAACTCTCAGTTCTTCTTTCTTGTTATGGAAAAATAAACAACCCTATAAAACACCTTAATACCACTCATAAGTTTTGTAGAGACAGTAGAAGAAAATTGAGAAACAATCTCTACTTAGGTTCTGGGATTCTGGTACCATTCTGATATATGTTGAACTTTCAATCCACCAGGCAATTCTCTGGCTCTAGCTCCATGTCCCATAATTCAATTCAACTCTGTCACTATGTACCTGTAAATACCATCAACTTCCATAGGTTAAGGATTCATCCTACAAAACTATGCCTCTCATTTCAGAAACCAATCAGAAGTCCAGGATGTAGCCTGTGTTTTTTGAATGACCAGCTGTAGATCAGTCTCCAAAGATTAATCCTTGATTAATTTTGATTTAATTAATTTACTATAAGGCTCACAGATTTTAAAAAAATATTTTAATAAGTAGATTGCCAGATATTTTCTTAAGATATAACTGAAGTGCACTCATTTAAAAATAAGTATAAGGCAAAGTTATGTGGTTTCCTGGACACAAAAATCTTCACATGTTTACCAACCTGGAAATTCACTGAATTAATCCATTTGAGGTCTA
The DNA here is from genome assembly GCA_021461705.1 of Cryptotis parvus. Taxonomy (NCBI): domain Eukaryota; kingdom Metazoa; phylum Chordata; class Mammalia; order Eulipotyphla; family Soricidae; genus Cryptotis; species Cryptotis parvus. Next base: position 32,666 of record JAJIBD010027064.1, read on the forward strand.
TGAGTATTGGGGGGAGGGAAGAGAAACTTCTGGTGATTGTCATCCAACAGGGCCAGTGGTTCAATGGAAAGGCCTGAGATTTCTATGGTGCTTGGGTCTTATAGTGCCAGGGATTGACCATGTCATGCCAACAGGGATTAGCCATGTCATGCCAACAGTGCTTGGAGGCCTCCTCCAGAACAAATATAAATGGAATATAAGCTAGAAAATTATAAAAGATCAGAAAAACAAATAATCAGACAAACTTGGCAAACCTTTAGCTAAGCTAAAAGAGAACCGACAAAGATAAATAAAATTAGATGGACAAGTACCACTGGGTGACCCTGGTGGTTCCTGCTGCTTCAGGACCCTACAGCCCCACATCCTTGGACCCTCACAATGAACCGCTAGCCAAGTATCACCAGAAGTGGCTCCCCAGCCTCCAGAGCATCACTTGGAAAATCCTCCTAAAATTATTAATAAAACTTGAAATGAAAGTAAAGAATTGGGGGCCGGAGCGATAGCCCAGCGGGTAGGGCGTTTGCCTTGCACGCGCCAGCCTGTGCTGGCCCGGTCGATCCCCGATATCCCAAATTGTCGCCCGAGCACCACCAGGAGTAATTCCTGAGTGCAAAGCCAGGAGAAACCTCTGAGCATTGCCGGGTATGACCAAAAAAAGCAAAAAAAAAAAAAAAGGAAAAGAAAAGAATTGCAACTCATACCACCTAAATATAGGAACCAGATAACACAAACAAATGACTATACACTAAAAATTTGGTACTATAAGAAATGGAAAAGTTCCTAAAAAATACACAACCTCTCAAAACTGAATTTGGAAAAAAATTAAAAATATAAACAAATTTATTACTAGTAAGATATTGGTAATCAGAAACACCAACAAAACAGTTTTAGGATCACACGCTTTCCTGAAGATTTTCACTAAAAATTTAAAGGAAAACTAATACAATCCTTTCAACACTTTGAAAAACTCTAAGACAGTTCAAACTTATGCTATAAATTCAGCATTACCATGATAACAAAACAAAAAAAATGAAAATCCTGTTTGACATATACACAAATTTCAAAATATCACTAATAACTGGAAGGTAATCACACACTGAAAAGATTATAGACCATAATCAAGTGGCATTTAAGCCTAGGATACAAGATCTTTCAACATACATGAATCAATGATGTAATACACCAAATAACAGGACAAAAGTTAAAGGATAGATATGCATCTATCATATCAATAGATGCAAAAACTTTCAATGATTTTTCTAAGGAATAAGCCCTGAGAATTGCAGGATGTGGTTCTCCCCAAAACCCAACCGCCCTCAAAAAATATATATATATAATATAAACATATGATAAAAACATAATATATATATGAACATATGACAAACCCACAGAAAACACCAATTCTCAGAGTAAAATAGTTTTAAAGTTCACCTTTAAGTCAGAATTAAGACATGGTGCCCACTCAAATAATTTCTATTCAGTATAGTACTGGAAATCATGACCAGAGCAAAAAGGCAAGAAAAGTAAATAAAAGAAAGACTTATTGCATAGAAGCCCACCAAGCTCCCTGAGTGAAAACAGTAACACAGACGTCTCAATGAGCACAAACCAACTCAGTAAATCCACAGATACCATTGAGTATCTTTAACAAGCTCAAAGAAATAATGGTACAGGTAATTAACAAAGCAAAAGAAAGTATGAATGCTGAAATGGTAATTACAAAAATAAATGAAGATGATGCTGATTTAAAAAACTTAAAGAAGCTCAAGATAGCAAATTAACAGCAACTGAAGAAAAAGATCAGGGAGTTCTAAGATGAGATTCAGAGGCCTACTAGAAAATAACAAAGGTTGAAAATTGTATGAAAGGGTCCTGTCAAAGAGGCAGATGGGATTGGGGGGTGGTGCAGGAGGGAAACTTGGGACATTGATGGTGAGAAATGTACACTGGTGTTGGACAGGTATTGGAACATAATATGACCAAGACTTGATCATGAATAACCTTTTAACTGGTATCTCACTGTGATTCTATTTCAAGCTCTTTCAGGAAATTTAAGAAACAGAAACAACAATCAAATAGCTTCTACAAGGCACATATCACCCTGATATCCAAATCACGAGAACGTCATGGAAAAGGAAAACTACAGACCAATCTCCCTGATGAACACAGATGCTAAGATCTTCAATAAAATACTAGCAAATAGAATCCAAAGAGTCATCAAAATATTATACACCATGACCAAGTGGGATTCATCCCTGGAATGCAAGGATGGTTCAATATCTGCAAGTCAGTCAAAATAATACATCATATCAATAAGAGGAAAAATAAAAACCATATGATCATATCAATAGATGCAAAGAAAGCATTCGACAAGATCCAAAACCCATTCATGATAAAAACTGTCTCTAAAATGGGAATTGAAGGAACTTTCCTCAATATAGTCAAAGCCATCTACTACACACCTAGGGCAAGCATCATTCTCAATGGGGAAAAGCTGAAAGCCTCCCCTAAGATCGGGGGACAGGACAAGGATGCCCACTCTTACCATTTCTATTTAATATAGTACTGGAAGTACTTGCCATAGCAATCGGGGAAGAAAAGACATTAAGGGCATCCATATAGGAAAGAAAGAAGTCAATCTGTCACTATGTGCAGGTGACGTGATATTATACCTAGAGAACCCTAAACTCTCTACAAAAAAGCTCCTAGAGACAATATTTCCTATAGTATAGTAGCAGGGTACAAAATCAATACCCAAAAGTCAATGGCTTTCCTATGTGCAAATTACGAGCGAGAAGAAAGAGATATTAAAGACACAATCCCATTCACAATTGTGCCACAGAAAATCAAATACGTAGGAATCAGTTTGACTAAGAAAGTAAAGGATCTGTACAAAAGAAATCTGCAAAACATTGCTTCAATAAATAAAAAGAAGACCTGAGGAAATGGAGACATTCCCTGCTCATGGATTGGGAAAATTACCATTGTTAAAATGGTAAAACTCCCTAGAGTTCAATGTGGTCCCTATAAGGATACTGAAGCAGAAATGTCCTGTCAGGTAGGAGGTGCAGAGATGAGACTCCAGGAACACGACGTATATCCATTAATTTTTGTTTTGCTTTTCGGGTCATACCTGGCAATGCTCAGGGGTTTCTCCTGGCTCTGCACTCAGGAATCACTCCTGGCGGTGCTCCGGGGACCATATGGGATGTCGGGGATCAAACCCGGACCTGGCATGGGCCGGACACGTGCAAAGCAAACGCCCTACCCACTGGGCTATCACTCCAACCCCCATATATCCATTAATATTTTTAATGTTCACCAGCCGAAGGGGCAGCATCTCTCATCTTGGCAGCTGACTAATCTCAGCTAACTGACTAGAGCTGACTGGCCACCTCCACAAGGACCCCAACTCTCTTATCCCATCTTCTCAAAGGGCAATCCAGCTTAAAGTTTGCATGGTTTACATTACAAAGACATTTCACATTCTTTGCATAGGATTTAGGAATAATAGGAAGGAGACAACCAGGAACCAAAAATCTGCAGGGGTGCTATCTAGTTAAGGTGAGATGAACAAAGAACACATTACGTTGCTAATGCAGCCTTCAGGACTAGCCCATGATGGCAAGGTCATGTCAGACAGAAGAACAAGAAAAACCTGTTTTCTGCCTAACTTTGAGCATCATCCATTAGACTCCATCTTGGGCTAGTTATAGTCAACAAGAAAATATGCCGAGAAATGACCTAGGATAGCCTTGTCTGTGTAACTGCAGCTTGATTAACAGTCTCACTAGGGAATTCTACATACCAACTCTATTGGGACACAGTCTGCCAGAATACCCCGTGTATCTGTTAACAGGCAGTATCCATCATATCTTCCTTCGTATATCCTTAGATCTATCTTCTGCCAACATATACCCATGACATTCTTCAAAAAAATTGACCAAACACTCCTAAAATTTGTACAGAATAATAAACCCCAAATAGCTAAAGCCATCCTTGGGAAAAGATAGGTGGTATCAATTCCCCCAACCTTAAACTCTACAATAACTGATTAGTAATTAAAACAGCATGGTATTGGTATAGAGATAGACCCATAGACCTGTGGAATAGGACTGAATATCCTGAAACACACTACTAAATATATGATCACTTAATCTTTGATAAAGAAATAAAAAATATTAAGTGGAGCAAAGAAAACTTCTTCAACAAGTGGTGCTAGGGAAACTGGACAGCTACATGTAAAAAAATGAACTTATACCTCCTGCTAGCGCCATGCACAAAGTTAGATCAAAATGGATTAAAGATATCTATATCAGACATGAATCTATAAGGTATATCAAAGAATGACTTGTATCACTTGTCTTCCCATTGTTAATCAATTTGCTCAAGTGGGCACCAGTAACATCTCCATTCATCCCTGTCACGTGCTAGTGTAGTCCTAGGGCATCTTCTCACTACAGTAACACAAAGAGCCTCAAACCATTCAGTAAGGTCATGGGTATGAGATTATTATCGCTACTGTACTTGGCATATTGAAATCTACATGGGTAGCTTGCCAGGCTCTGCCGTGTGGGTGGGATACTCTCAGTAGTAGGTAGGCTCTTAGTTTATTCATTTACTGATGAACCACACGACCACAAGCGGCTGCACACGATGGGGAGAACCGGTAGCAGCTCTACCTCATGTATCTGTGTCTCTGGTTCAAGCATATCTGTGCTTGAAATAGGCTTCTCTATAGGGTGGGACTCTGACAAGCAGGGCTTGAGATTGGCTTTTCTCTTGGGTGGAGCTCGACAAGTTGTGGAGTTTGAATGTTGAAAATGGCTGCCTTCATGTTGCTAGGGTTCCTCTGACTTCTTCCAAGGTTCTATGGGGATGGTGGGCCAGGGCCATAACTTGCCTTCCCTCCTGGATGCCTCATGATCAGCAGAGCACAGAGAGAGCTGGTAGCAGTTCTGCCCCATCATTGAAGAAAACATAGGAAAAACACTCTGCAACATCAAAGCTAAAGGCATCTTCGAAGATGAAACACCACTGACAAATCAAATGGAAGCAAAGATAAACATATGGGACTACATGAAACTAAAAAGCTTCTTCACTCAAAAGAAACTGTAACCAAAATACAGAGACAGCCCACAGCATGGGAAAGAATATTCACCCAATACCCATCTGATAAGGGGGTTAATATCCATGGTATATCAGGCACTGGTAGAACTTTACAAGAAGAAAACAACCAATCTCATCCAAAAATGGGAAGAAGAAATGAACGGAAACTTCCAAAGAAAGAAATTCGATGGCCAAAAAGGCATATGATAAAGTGCTCTTCATCATTAATCATCAGGGAGATTCAAATCCAAACAACAATGAGGTATCATTTCATGCCACAGAGACTGGCACATATCCAAAAAGAGAAAAAAAACAAGTGGGGATTCAGGGAGAAAGGGACTCTCACCCACTGTTGGTGGGAGTGCTGACTGGTCCAGCCCTTTTGGAAAACAATATGGACCGTCCTCCAAAAGCTAGATATTGAGCTCCTATTTGACCCAGTCATACCACTCCTAAGAATAGACCCTGGGAGCTCAAAAACACAAGCATAAACACTATCTGTCCTTCTGTGTTCATCACAGCTCTATTCATGATAGCAAAAATCTGGAAACAACCTAAATGTTCAAGAACAGAAGACTGGCTAAAGAAACTATGGTACATCTACACAATGGAATACTATGCAGCTGTCAGAAAAGATGAAGTCATGAAAGTTACCTGCAAATGGATGGACATGGATATGATACTGTCATGCTCAGTGAAATTAGTCAGAAGGAAAAGAACAGATATAGAACGACTTCATTCATTAATGGGATATAAATATATACCATTTTTATACTAATTGTGGGAAATATTAATGCCAGACTAGAACTGAGCATTGAATGTACACAAAGGGATTTACATGATAATCCTTAAATGTGTGTAGAGCAAGCCACAATGTGTAAGAGAAAAGAGAGAGAGAGAAGAAAAGGAAAAGTGTCTGGTATAGAGGCAGGCTGGGGAGAGGAGAGGGAATTTGGGCCATTGGTGGTGGGAATAGGGCACTGGTGGAGGGGTGGGTGCTGGAACAATGTATGACTGAAGCCCAATCATGAACATTTTTGTAATTGTATATCACACTGTGGTATGATAATTTTTTAATTTAAAAAAAAAAACTTTAAAATGGTTTGAGGCTCTTTGTATTCCTGAAGCAACCGGATGCCATTGGGCTACACTAGAACATGATAGGGTCAAATGGAAATATTACTGGTGCCCGCTTAAGCAAATTGACAAATAATGGGATGTCAAGTGATGAAGTGAAGCGAAAAAAAAATTTAACTCCAAGACACATTGTACTCCAAATGACAAATTCCAAACATAGAGACAGAACACTGAAAGTAGCAAGATCAAAAAAGCAGCTTATATAAATGAAGAAGACTCATAAGATTCCGAGCAGATGAAATGACGAAATCAGGCTCGTTCAGGGTGGTATGGCTGTAGACAAGAGCAGATGAAATGAGACTTGACAAGAAGTCAGAATAGACTGAAAAAATATATTACACAAACTCAGAGAAATTTTCCATTCAGCTAAACTATCATTAAGATTTGAAGGAATGATACAAACCTTCAGGGATAGGCAACAGTTTAGGGAATTCATCTACTTGAACCCAGTTTTACAAAAAAAATGTTAAAAAAACTTTTTTAAAGACAGTACCAACATCCCAGCATGTGACATTGGGTATGAGCTACATGCACGGTGCTTATATTTGTCCTCTCCTTGATTAAGGAAGGAATGTTGATACCCTAGCATGTTAAGAAATTTTTATACAAATATTCAATAATTAATGACTCATTTATATTGTATATTCTTTGGCTTATCAGTTACTTTTACATCCAAAGAGTTTTTTATGTAACCTCTTATTGTCTGCATTAAAACTTAAGCAGTATTTATAATGTAATATTTTCTAATATATAAAATAAGTATCCCCTTCCATAGGATAAAAACACTTTGTACTTTTATAGACCTATTCAGATTCTCTAATGTAATAATTTTTAATTCTCTTGAGTCTTACTAAATTTTATATTTGTAGGTCTGACCTATTTCATGAAAACTCCAAAATATATTGGCACAGAATTTTTTAAGTTTTATTAATGGCATGAATACATGATAATTACAAGATCCAAATCAAAATAAAAATGGGTGCAATATATTTTAGAAACCATCATTGAAACCATCTCCCACCCGCAGACCAGCCTATCACAGCCGGCTCACGCGCCGAGGGCCCGGCGGTTCATCATGAATGCTGGACTTAGAGATGACTGCAAGAGAACTACCTGCACGCAGAGCCTGGCAAGCTACTCATGTTGTATTTGATATGCCAAATACCAGTAACAATTATAGACCTCATTCCAGATGGATTGTGGCTCTTTATGTTCCTGGAGCAGCAGATGCCCTTGGCTCTACTAGCATGAGACAGGACATATGGAGATGTTACTGGGGCCCGCTCGGAGCAATCGAAGAACAACGGGAGCAGGCAACAGTGATCATTGAAAACTTATTTATGTAAATGAGTAAGCATTATATTAAATGATTTTAATTTATTTTTATAAGAAAAATTTAAAACTTATATTATGAATGTATTATCTACGTCCACATAGATTTAACACCTATGTGATAAAAATAACTACACATGAACATGCTAATATAGGCAATGCCTATAAAAATTCCAGTAGCATTATTCAAGGACATAATACAAATACTGCTAAAATTTGGATGAAACCAAATCTTAAACTCCCTAGTAGTCAAGTTATTCTATAAAGTAAAAAAGGAAAATAGGGGAGATATCACAGCTGTCAACTTTAAACTATATTATTAAGATATTATAATCAAAACAGTGTGCCAGGGGACTAAAAGCAGACCCTTAGACCAATTAAATAGAATTGAGACCCCAGGGGAAAAAAAACATAGGTATATACAATATGTTTTATGACAGAGGTTCTAAGATTATAAAAAAAGAAGAAGGAAATCTTCAACAAATGGTATTGGGAAAACTAGTTATTCACATGCAAAAAAATTTAAATTAGATACCTAAGTAACTCCATAGATAAAAGCCAATTCAAAGTATATTAAAGACTTCAGTGTTAGAATTGAATTCATAAAGTTCACGAAGAAAATCATGGGTAAAACTCTCCATGATACTGATTGACTTCAGAGGAGTTTTCAATTATTTGACACCACTGGAAAATAAAACAAATGCAAAAATAAATGAGACTACATCAAACTAAAAATATATGCACAAATATAAAAAGAAAAAGAAACAAATAAATATGCCTTACTGAATGGTGGAAAATATTCACATGCCATACATCAAACAACTAACAGCCAAGCTATACAAGCATCCATAAAGCTCAACAACAAAAAGATAAGGAGAGAGTTGAAAAGTAACTTATTTCTCTGTTGGTAAAATTGTAGAATGATTCCGTGTTCGTGGCAATGTGGTCTAGTTCAGTCTCTATAAAGAATGCTATCAAGACTTGCAAAATTTAAAAAAATATAATCTACAGATTCCACTCCTTGGTATCTATCCCAAGGAATACAAAAAACATTATTTTATTTATAAACGATATGTGAACTCCAATGTTCACTGCAATGTTATTTACAACAGACAAATTGTAGAAACAATACAGTTACCCAATAGATGAGTAGATAAAGAAATGGCAGTATATATGCACACAATAGAATGTGACTCAGTAGTAAGAAACTATGAAATCTTGGGGCCAGAGCAAAAGCACAGTGGGTAGGGCATTTGCCCTGCATGTGGCCTACCCAGGTTCAATCCCGGCATCCCATATGGTCCTCCGAGCACCGCCAGGAGTAATTCCTAAGTGCAGAGCCAGCAGCAACGCCTGAGCATTGCCAGGTGTGACCCAAAAAGGAAAAAAAAATAAGAAAGAAACTATGAAATCTTGCCTTTGTTAAGTAAGCTAATGTAAGAGAGAAAGAACAAATGCCATATGATCTCACTCAGATGTGGCATTTACAAGGCAAGAAGAATAGAAAGAGCCCAGTGAAAAACAACTCTTGAGTTCTGCCATAAAGATTGAGGTCACCAATGGTGGAAGATTTTGGTGCTTTGGTGGTGGGTGTGGTACAATAACATTGCATACCAAAAAGCATAAACATTAACACTGCTATAAACTATGTTATCTAAGTAACAATAAAACAACCAAATGGAGTTTTTCTACTCCTTGTAAATAAGACTTATTTCCCATGACATTAGCTTATCGAGTCTAACTTGGAACAATTATCCAGGTTCATCTTAACAAGCTATCAGGGGAATTCTCCCCCAGGGACCCTCCAAAACTGATAAATAGTCCTAAATGTATTCTTAATATAACCCTTTTTTAGAAAATCTTAGGTTGAAATATCAGTCTTTAGTTCCCTCACCCTTTGCAGGGCATCCACAAACTTCCATTCTGTCTCCTTGTACCCATAAGACCCAGGAACCATTCCCTACCTTTGCACATTTGGCCAAAAGGAAAATCATGAAGTTCAATTCATAAAACAAGGTCATAGGGTACCTAATGCCCTAATTAAATTTTCATCCTATTCAAGAGGAAACTGAGAACACAGAACCAGGGAACTCTGAGAAACAACACAGAGCTGTGAGTAAGATCTGGATATAAAGGCTGATGTCCCTCTCTCACTTATTACACCTCTCTCTTTCTCCCTCTCTCTCTTTCTCTCTCCCTTTCCTCTACATTACATACATGCAAGCTTTGATTCACGAAAAAAGTATTCTC
>JAJIBD010027065.1:0-19439 GCA_021461705.1 Cryptotis parvus
AAACGAGGTGGCTGTCTCGATAAAACTTTATTGCCAAGACAGCAGCAGGATGGATTTGACAGACAGTAGGCAACAGAACGAGGTGGCTGTCTCGATAAAACAATATTGGCAACAGCCGGCAGGTTGGATTTGAAAGGCAGCAGAGAACAGAATAGGTGGCTGTCTCGATAAAACTTTATCGGGCAAGAACAGCAGGCAGGTTGGATTTGACAGACAGTAGAGAACAGAACGAGGTGGCTGTCTCTATAAAACTTTATTGGCAACAGCAGGCGGGTTGGATATTAAAGGCATTAGAGAACAGAATGAGTTGGCTGTCTCGAAAAAACTTTATTGCCAAGAATAGCAGGCACGTTGGATTTGACAGACAGTAGAGAACAGAACGAGGTGGCAGTCTCAATAAAACTTTATTGGCAACAGCAGGCAGGTTGGATTTGACAGGCAGTAGAGAACAGAACGAGGTGGATGTCTCGAAAAAACTTTATTGACAACAGCAGGCAGGTTAGATTTGACAGACAGTGGAGAACAGAAGAAGGTGGCTGTCTCGATAAAAATTTTATTGACAACAGCAGAAGGTTGGATTTGACAGACAGTAGAAAACAGAACGAGGTGACTGTCTCGATAAAACTTTATTGCCAAGACATCAGCAGGTTGGTTTTGACAGACAGTAGAGAACAGAAAAGGGTGGCTGACTCAATAAAACTTTATTGGCAACAGCAGGCAGGTTGGATATGACAGGCAGTAGAGAACAGAATGAGGTGGCTGTCTCGATAAAAACATTACTGGCAAGAACAGCAGGCAGGTTGGATTTCACAGACAGTAGAGAACAGAACGAGGTGCTGTCTCGATAAAACTTTATTGGCGACAACAGGCAGGTTGTATTTGACAGACAGTAGAGAACAGAACGAGGTGGCTATCTCGATAAAACTTTATTTGCCAAGAACAGAAGGTAGGTTGGATATGACAGACAGTAGAGAACAGAACGAGGTGGCCGTCTCAATTAATCATTATTGACAACAGCAGGCAGGTTGGATTTGACAGACTGTAGAGAACAGAACGAGGTGACTGTCTCGATGAAACTTTGTTGACAACAGCAGGCTGGTTGGATTTGACAGACAGTAGAGAACAGAACGAGGTGGCTGTCACGATAAAAACTTTATTGGCGAGAACAGCAGGCAGGTTGGATTTGACAGACAGTAGAGAACAGAATCAGGTGTCTGTGTCGATAAATCTTTATTGACAACAGGAGGCAGGTTGGATTTGACACACAGTAGAGAACAGAACGATGTGGCTGTCTCCATAAAAATTTATTGGCAAGAACAGGCAGGTTGAATATGACAGACAGTAGAGAACAAAACAAGGTGGCTGTCTTGATAAAACTTTATTGACAACACCAGACAGGTTGGATTTGACAGACAGTTGAGAACGGAATGAGTTGGCTGTCACGATAAAACTTTATTGACAACAGCACGCAGGGTTGGATTTGAGACAATAGAGAACAGAACAAGGTGGCTGTCTTGATAAAACTTTATTGATTACAGCAGAAGGTTGGATTTGACAGACAGTAGAGAACAGAACGAGGTGGCTGTCTCGATAAAACTTTATTGGCAAGAACATCAGGCAGGTTGTATTTGACAGACAGTAGAGAACAGAATGATGTGGCTGTCTCGATAAAACTTTATTGACAACAGCAGGCAGGTTGGATTTGACAGACAGTAGAGAAAAGAACGAGGTGGCTGTCTCGATAAAACTTTATTGACCAGAGCAGGCAGTTTGGATTTGACAGTCAGTAGAGAACCAAAGTAAGTGGCTGTCTCTATAAAACTTTATTTACAACAGCAAACAGGTTGGATTTGAGAGGCAGTAGAGAACAGAACGAGGTGGCTGTCTCAATAAAACTTTATTGACAACAGCAGGCAGGTTGGATTTGACAGACAGTAGAGAACAGAACGAGGTGGCTGTCTCGATAAAACTTTATTGACAAGAGCAGGCAGTTTGGATTTGACAGACTGTAGATAACAGAATGAGGTTGCTGTCTCGATTAAACTTTATTGGCAAAAAAAGCAGGCAGGTTGGATTTAACAGACAGTAGAGAACAGAATGAGGTGGCTATCTCGATAAAACTTTATTGACAACAGCAGGCAGGTTGGATTTGACAGACTGTAGAGAACAAAATGACATGGCTGCTCTCTCGATAAAACTTTATTGACAACAGCAGGCAGGTTGGATTTGACAGACAGTAGAGAACAAAACGAGGTGGCTCTCCCAATAAAACTTTACTGACAAAAAGCAAAAGGTAGGAATTGACAGACAGTAGAGAACAGAACGCGGTAGCTGTCTCAAAAAAAACTTTATTGACAAGAGCAGAAGGTTGGATTTGACAGACAGTAGAGAACAGAACGAGGTGGCTGTCTCGATAAAACTTTATTGCCAAGAACCTCAGGAATCTTGGGTTTGACAGACAGTAGAGAACAGAACGTGGTGGTTGCCTCAATAAAATTTTATTGACAACAGCAGGCAGTTTGGATTTGATAGACAGTTGAGAACTGAACGAGGTGGCTGTCTCGATAAAACTTTATTGGCAAGAACAGCAGACCGGTTGGATTTGACAGACAAGAGAACAGAATGAGGTTGCTGTCTCCATAAATCTTTATTGACAACAGCAGGCTAGTTTGATTTCACACACATTAGAGAACAGAACGAGGTGGCTATCTTGTTAAAACTTTATTGACAAAACCAGACAGGTTGGATTTGACAGACAGTTGAGAACGGAATGAGGTGGCTGTCACGATAAAACTTTATTGACAACAGCAGGCAAGTTGGATTTGACAAACAGTAGAGAACAGAACAAGGTGGCTGTCTCGATAAAACTTTATTGCCAAGAACAGCAGGCCGGTTGGATTTGACAGACAGTAGAGAACCGAACGAGGTGGCTGTCTCAATAAAACTTTATTGGCAACAGCAGGCAGTTTGGATTTGACAGGCAGTAGCGAACAGAATGAGGTGGCTGTCTCGATAAAACTTTATTGTCAAGAACAGCAGGCAGGTTGGATTTGACAGGCAGTAGAGAACAGAATGAGGTGGCTGTCACGATAACACTTTATTGACAACAGCAGGCAGATTGGATTTGACAGACAGTAGAGAACAGAACGAGGTGGCTGTCTCGATAAAACTTTATTGCCAAGAAAATCAGGCAGGTTGGATTTTATAGACAGTAAAGAACAGAACGAGGTGGCTGTCTTGATAAAACTTTATTGGGAACAGCAGGCAGGTTGGATTTGACAGGCAGTAGAGAACAGAATGAGGTGGCTGTCTCGATAAAACTTTATTGGCAAGAAGAGCAGGCAGGTTGGATTTGACAGACAGTAGAGAACAAAACAGGAGGTGACTGTCTCAATAAAACTTTATTGACAACAGCAATCAGGTTGGATTTGAAAGACAGTAGGAACAGAACGAAGTGGCTGTCTCAATAAAACTTTATTGACAACAGGACGCAGGTTGGATTTAACAGACAGTAGAGAACAGAACGAGGGTGGCTGTCTCGATAAAACTTTATTGGCAAGAAATGTAGTCAGGTTGGATGTAACAGACAGTAGAGAACAGAATGATGTGACTGTCTCCATAAAACTTTATTGACAACAGCAGTCAGGTTGGATTTGACAGACAGTAGATAACAGAACGAGGTGGCTGTCTCGATAACACTTTATTGAAAACAGCAGGCAGGTTGTATTTGACAGACAGTAGAGAACAGAACGAGGTGGCTGTCCCGATAAAATTTTATTGGCAAGAGCAGCAGGCAGGTTGGATTTGACAGACAGTAGATGTCGAGGCACGCCGCGGGGTCCCCCTACAGTGTCCGGACAGAGGTTGTCTTCTACCTCCGAGGACGCCGGGGAGAACAGATGAAAACTCACGAGTCGGTGCAGTTCAAAAATGGCTTTTAATAGTACAAAAAGCTCTTCCACAGCACTAGAAGATGGAGCAAAGGGTCAAAGAGGAAAAGACCAAAGCCACAAGCCAAAAGCCGCAGGAGCCAAAAGCTGAAGGCTCAGGAACCAAAAGGCAAAAGGTGAAGGGGCCTCAAGTCAGCCTCTTATATACACCAAAGTAATCCAATCGGGAGGTTGTCATGCCAACAAAGAACCCTAAACAGAGTGTAGTGCCACACCCTATTGTAGGTATAAACAAAGGTTACACCAAGGACTAATCTCGAGATTATCTCTTATGTAAAACACTGGAGAGAGAGGGGCTGATATGAAGTAATACATCTTAACTACATGAGCTTCATGTAATCTAGATGGTACCCACAAGGTCCTTATTATCTGCACCAGGGTGATTCTGAGTATCTTGTTCTCATGTACTGAAAGGGTCATACTCGCCTGCTTAGAGCAAACTAGTATGATCCTTCCTATAGTCTTCCTTTAGTCTCAGAGTAGCCAGGGTGGTAGTCTCCTGGTAAATTCTAACTGCCCCACGTTGGGTGCAGTGGGTATAAAGAGGAGCTGTGCCCAATCTAGAAAACATAGAAGTCTTAGTAGATGTATAAGTCAGAAGTTATTCAATCAAGGTGACTTCTGTAACTGCCACACCCTCTAGAAGTGTTTACATAGAAGAGAGATCTCATTAGAATGAACATTGCCTTAAATAAGATTAAGCTGGGAGTGAGCAAAACAACAAAACTCCCAGATTAGCTAAACATGTCTTCCAACAAGTAGAGAACAGAACGAGGTGGCTGTATCAATAAAACTTTATTGCCAAGAACAGCAGGCAGGTTGAATTTGATAGACAGTTGAGAACAGAATGAGGTTGCTGTCTCGATAAAACTTTATTCACAACAGGAAGCAGGTTGAATTTGACAGACAGTAGAGAACAAAACGAGGTGGCTGTCTCGATAAAACTTTATTGACAACAGCATGCAGCTTGGATTTGACAGACAGTAGAGAACAGAACGAGGTGGCTGTCTCGATAAAACTTTATGGCAAAAAAGCAGGCAGCTTGGATTTGACAGACAGTAGAGAACAGAACGAGGTGGCTGTCTCGATAAAACTTTATTGACAACAGCAGGCAGGTTGTATTTGAAGGACAGTAGATAACAGAAGGAAGTGGCTTTCTCGATAATAATTTATTGACAACAGCAGTTAGGATGGATTTGACAGACGGTAGAGAACAGAACGAGGTGGCTGTCTCGATAAAACTTTATTGGGAACAGCAGACAGGTTGGATTTGACAGGCAGTAGAGAACAGAATGAGGTGGCTGTCTGATAAAACTTTATTGGCAAGAACAGCAGGCAGGTTGGATTTCACAGACAGTAGAGAACAGAATGAGTTGACTGTCTCAATAAAACTTTATTGACAACAGCAGACAGTTTGGATTTGACAGACAGTAGAGAACAGAACGAAGAGGCTGTCTCAATAAAACTTTATTGACAACAGGACGCAGGTTGGATTTGACAGACAGTAGAGAAAAGAACGAGGTGGCTATCCCGATAAAATTTTATTGGCAAGAGCAGAAGGCAGGTTGGATTTGACAGACAGTAGAGAACAGAATGAGGTGGCTGTCTCAATAAAACATTATTGACAACAGCAGTCAGGTTGGATTTGACAGACAGTAGAGTATAGAACGAAGTGACTGTCTCGATAAAACTTTATTGACAACAGCACGCATGTTGGATTTGACAGACAGTAGAGAACAGTATGAGGTGGCTGTCTCGATAAAACTTTCTTGACAAGAACAGCAGGCAGGTTGGATTTGACAGACAGTAGAGAACAGTATGAGGTGGCTGTCTTGATAAAACTTTATTGCAACAGCAGACAGGTTCAATTTGACAGACAGTAGAGAACTGAATGAGGTGGCTCTCTCGATAAAACTTTATTGAAAAGAACACCAGACAGGTTGGATTTGACAGACAGTAGAGAACAGAACGAGGTGGCTGTCCCGATAAAATTTTATTGGCAAGAGCAGCAGGCAGGTTGGATTTGACAGACAGTAGAGAACAGAACGAGGTGGCTGTCTCAATAAAACTTTATTGCCAAGAACAGCAGGCAGGTTGGATTTGATAGACAGTTGAGAACAGAACGAGGTGGCTGTCTCGATAAAACTTTATTCACAACAGCAAGCACGTTGAATTTGACAGACAGTAGAGAACAAAGCGAGGTGGCTGTCTCGATAAAACTTTATTGACAACAGCATGCAGCTTGGATTTCACAGATAGTAGAGAACAGAAGGAGGTGGCTGTCTCGATAAAACTTTTTTGGCAAGAAAGCAGGCAGCTTGGATTTGACAGACAGTACAGAACAGAATGAGGTGGCTATCTCGATAAAACTTTATTGACAACAGCAGGCATGTTGGATTTGACAGACAGTAGATCACAGAAGGAAGTGACTGACTCGATAATAATTTATGGACAACAGCAGGCAGGATGGATTTGACAGACGGTAGAGAACAGAACGAGGTGGCTGTCTCGATAAAACTTTATTGCCAAGAACAGCAGGCAGGTTGATTTGACAGACAGTAGAGAACAGAATGAGGTGGCTCTCTCGATAAAACTTTATTGAAAAGAACACCAGACAGGTTGGATTTGACAGACAGTAGAGAACAGAACGAGGTGGTTTGCCCCAATAAAACTTTTATTGCAAGAACAGCAAGCAAGTTGAATTTGACAGACAGTAGAGAACAGAACGAGGTGGCAGTCTTGATAAAACTTTATTGCCAAGGCAGCAGGCAGGTTGGATTTGACAGACAGTAGAGAACAGAACGAAGTGGCTGTCTCGATAAAACTTTATTGGCAACAGCAGGCAGGTTGGATTTGACAGGCAGTAGAGAAGAGAATGAGGTGATTGTCTCGATAAAACTTTATTGGCAAGAACAGCAGGCAGAAAACTTTATTGGCAACAGCAGGCAGGTTGGATTTGACAGGCAGTAGAGAAGAGAATGAGGTGATTGTCTCGATAAAACTTTATTGGCAAGAACAGCAGGCAGGTTGGATTTGACAGGCAGTAGAGAACAGAATGAGGAAGCTGTCTCAAACCTTTATTGACAACAACAGGCAGGTTGGATTTGACAGACAGTAGAGAACCGAACGAGGTCGCTATCTCGATAAAACTTTATTGGGAACAGCAGGCAGGTTGGATAAGACAGGCAGTAGAGAACATAATGAGGTGGGTGTCTCGAATAATCTTTATTGCCAAGAACAGCAGCCAGGTTGGATTTGACAGCAGTAGTGAACAGAATGAGGTGGCTGTCTCGATAAAACGTTTTTGGCAACAGCAGGCAGGTTGGATTTGACAGGCAGTAGAGAACAAATGAGGTGGCTGTCTCGATAAAACTTTATTGACAACAGCAGACAGGTTGGATTTGGCAGACAGTAGAGAACAGAATGAGTTGGCTGTCTCGATAAATTTTATTAAAAACAGCAGGCAGGATGGATTTTACAGACAGTAGAGAATAGAAGAAGGTGGCTGTCTCGATATAATTTTATTGACAACAGCACAAGGTTGGATTTGACAGTAGAGAACAGAACGAGGTGGCTGTCTCGATAAAATTTTATTGGCAACAGCAGGCAGGTTGGATTTGACAGACAGTAGAGAACAGAATGAGGTGGCTGTCTCGATAAAACTTTATTGGCAAGAACAGCAGGCAGGTTGGATTTGACAGACAGTAGAGAACAGAACGAGGTGCTGTCTCGATAAAACTTTATTGCCAAGAACAGCAGGCATGTTGGATTTGACAGACAGTAGAGAAGAGAACAGAACGAGGTGGCTGTCTCAATAAAACTTTATTGACAAGAGCAGGCAGGTTGGAATTGACAGACAGAAGAGAGACAGAACGAGGTGGCTGTCTCGATAAAACTTTATTGGCAAGAACAGCAGGCAGGTTGGATTTGACAGACAATAGAGAACAGAATGAGGTGTCTGTCTCGATAAATCTTTATTGACAACAGAAGGCAGGTTGGATTTGACACACAGTAGAGAACTGAACGAGGGTGGCTGTCTCGATAAAACTTTATTGGCAAGAAAAGCAGTCAGGTGGGATATGACAGACAGTAGAGAACAAAACGAGGTGGCTCTCTTGATAAAACTTTATTGAAAACAGCAGGCAGGTTGGATTTGACAGACAGTTGAGAACGGAATGAGGTGGCTGTCACGATAAATCTTTATTGACAACAGTAGGCAGGTTGGATTTGAGACAGTAGAGAACAGAACGGGTGGCTGTCTCGATAAAACTTTATTGATTACAGCAGTAGGTTGGATTTCACACAGTGAGAGAACAGAACGATGTGGCTTTCTCGATAAAACTTTATTGCCAAGAACAGCAAGCAAGTGGATTGGCAGACAGTAGAGAACAGAACGAGGTGGCTGTCTCAATAAAATTTTATTGACAACAGCAGGCAGTTTGGATTTGACAGACAGTAGAGAACAGAATGAGGTGGCTGTCTCGACAAAACTTTATTGGCAAGAACAGCACAAGGTTGTTTTTGACAGACAGTAGAGAACAGAATGAGTTGGCTGTCTCGATAAAACTTTATTGACAACAGCAGACAGGTTGGATTTCACATACAGTAGAGAACGGAATGAGGTGGCTGTTGATAAAACTTTATTCACAACAGCAGACAGGTTCGATTTGACAGACAGTAGAGAACTTGAATGTGGTGGCTCTCTCGAAAAAATTTATTGAAAAGAACACCAGACAGGTTGGATTTGACAGACAGTAGAGAACAGAACGAGGTGGTTTGCCCCAATAAAACTTTATTGTGAAGAACCGCAGCAGGTTAAATTTGACAGGCAGTAGAGAAGAGAACGAGGTGGCTCTCTCGATAAAACTTTATTGGCAACAGCAGGCAGGTTGGATTTGACAGGAAGTAGAGAAGAGAATGAGGTGGCTGCCTCGATAAATCTTTATTGGCAAGAACAGCTGGCTGATTGGATTTGACAGGCAGTAGGGAACAGAATGAGGTGGCTGTCTCGATAAAACTTTATTGACAACAGCAGTCAGGTTGGATTACAAAGAGAGTAGAGAACAGAATGAGGTGGCTGTCTCGATAAAACTTTATTGACAACAGCAGGCAGGTTGGATTTGACAGACAATAGAGAACAGAAGTAGGTGGCTGTCTCCATAAAATTTTGTTGACAACAGCAGAAGGTTGGATTTGACAGGCAGTAGAGAACAGAACGAGGTGGCTGCCTCGATAAAACTTTATTGCCAAAAAGAGCAGGCAGGTTGGATTTGACAGACAGTAGAGAACCAAACGAGGTGGCTGTCTCAATCAAACTTTATTGGCAACCGCAGGCTGGTAGGATTTAAGAGGCAGTAGAAAACAGGCTGAGGTGGCTGTCTCGATAAAACTTTATTTGCAAGA
The DNA here is from genome assembly GCA_021461705.1 of Cryptotis parvus. Lineage (NCBI taxonomy): Eukaryota > Metazoa > Chordata > Mammalia > Eulipotyphla > Soricidae > Cryptotis > Cryptotis parvus. Next base: position 9,354 of record JAJIBD010027065.1, read on the forward strand.
ACAGCAGACTCGTTGGATTTGACAGGCAGTAGAGAACAGAACGAGGTGGCTGTCTCGATAAAATTTTATTGCCAAGAACAGCAGGCTGGTGTATTGGACAGACAGTAGAGAACAGAACGAGGTGCCGGTCTCAATAAAATTTTATTGAGAACAGCAGGCAGTTTGGGTTTGAGAGACAGTAGAGAAGAGAACAAGGTGGCTGTCTCTATAAAATTTGTATTGGCAAGAACTGCAGGCAGGTTGGATTTGACAGACATTAGAGAACAAAATGAGGTGGCTGTCTCGATAAAACTTTATTGGCAACGGCAGGCAGGTTGGATTTGACAGGCAGTAGAGAACAAAATGAGGTGGTTGTCTCGATAATACTTTATTGCCAAGAACAGCAAGCAGGTTGAATTTGACAGACAGTAGAGAACAAAACGAGATGGCTCTCTCGATAAAACTTAATTGACAACAGCAGACAGGTTGGATTTGACAGACAGTAGGGAACAGAATGAGGTGGCTGTCTCGATAAAACTTTATTGCCAAGAAAAGCAGGCAGGTTGGATTTGACAGGCAGTAGAGAACAGAACGGAGGTGGCTGTCTCGATAAAACTTTATTGACAACAGCAGACAGGTTGGATTTCACATACAGTAGAGAACGGAATGAGGTGGCTGTTGATAAAACTTTATTCACAACAGCAGACAGGTTCGATTTGACAGACAGTAGAGAACTGAATGAGGTGGCTCTCTCGAAAAAAATTTATTGAAAAGAACACCAGACAGGTTGGATTTGACAGACAGTAGAGAACAGAACGAGGTGGTTTTGCCCCAATAAAACTTTACTGTGAAGAACCGCAGGCAGGTTAAATTTGACAGGCAGTAGAGAAGAGAACGAGGTGGCTCTCTCGATAAAACTTTATTGGCAACAGCAGGCAGGTTGGATTTGACAGGAAGTAGAGAAGAGAACGAGGTGGCTGTCTCGATAAAACTTTATTGACAACAGCAGACAGGTTGGATTTCACATACAGTAGAGAACGGAATGAGGTGGCTGTTGATAAAACTTTATTCACAACAGCAGACAGGTTCGATTTGACAGACAGTAGAGAACTGAATGAGGTGGCTCTCTCGAAAAAATTTATTGAAAAGAACACCAGACAGGTTGGATTTGACAGACAGTAGAGAACAGAACGAGGTGGTTTGCCCCAATAAAACTTTATTGTGAAGAACCGCAGGCAGGGTTAAATTTGACAGGCAGTAGAGAGAGAGAACGAGGTGGCTCTCTCGATAAAACTTTATTGGCAACAGCAGGCAGGTTGGATTTGACAGGAAGTAGAGAAGAGAATGAGGTGGCTGCCTCGATAAATCTTTATTGGCAAGAACAGCTGGCTGATTGGATTTGACAGGCAGTAGGGAACAGAATGAGGTGGCTGTCTCGATAAAACTTTATTGACAACAGCAGTCAGGTTGGATTACAAAGAGAGTAGACAACAGAATGAGGTGGCTGTCTCGATAAAACTTTATTGACAACAGCAGGCAGGTTGGATTTGACAGACAATAGAGAACAGAAGTAGGTGGCTGTCTCCATAAAATTTTGTTGACAACAGCAGAAGGTTGGATTTGACAGGCAGTAGAGAACAGAACGAGGGTGGCTGCCTCGATAAAAACTTTTTATTGCCAAAAGAGCAGGCAGGTTGGATTTGACAGACAGTAGAGAACCAAACGAGGTGGCTGTCTCAATCAAACTTTATTGGCAACCGCAGGCTGGTTAGGATTTAAGAGGCAGTAGAAACAGGCTGAGGTGGCTTTCTCGATAAAACTTTATTTGCAAGAACAGCAGACTCGTTGGATTTGACAGGCAGTAGAGAACAGAACGAGGTGGCTGTCTCGATAAAATTTTATTGCCAAGAACAGCAGGCTGGTGTATTGGACAGACAGTAGAGAACAGAACGAGGTGCCGGTCTCAATAAAATTTTATTGAGAACAGCAGGCAGTTTGGGTTTGAGAGACAGTAGAGAAGAGAACAAGGTGGCTGTCTCTATAAAATTTGTATTGGCAAGAACTGCAGGCAGGTTGGATTTGACAGACATTAGAGAACAAAATGTGGTGGCTGTCTCGATAAAACTTTATTGGCAACCGCAGGCAGGTTGGATTTGACAGGCAGTAGAGAACAAAATGAGGTGGTTGTCTCGATAATACTTTATTGCCAAGAACAGCAAGCAGGTTGAATTTGACAGACAGTAGAGAACAAAACGAGATGGCTCTCTCGATAAAACTTAATTGACAACAGCAGACAGGTTGGATTTGACAGACAGTAGGGAACAGAATGAGGTGGCTGTCTCGATAAAACTTTATTGCCAAGAAAAGCAGGCAGGTTGGATTTGACAGGCAGTAGAGAACAGAACGAGGTGGCTGTCTCGATAAAACTTTATTGACAACAAGCAGACAGGTTGGATTTCACATGCAGTAGAAAACAGAATGAGGTGGCTGTTGATAAAACTTTATTCACAACAGCAGACAGGTTCGATTTGACAGGCAGTAGAGAACTGAATCGAGGTGGCTCTCTCGAAAAAAATTTTATTGAAAAAGAACACCAGACAGGTTGGTTGACAGACAGTAGAGAACAGAACGAGGTGGTTTGCCCCAATAAAACTTTACTGTGAAGAACCGCAGGCAGGTTAAATTTGACAGGCAGTAGAGAAGAACCAGAGGTGGCTCTCTCGATAAAACTTTATTGGCAACAGCAGGCAGGTTGGATTTGACAGGAAGTAGAGAAGAGAACGAGGGTGGCTGTCTCGATAAAACTTTATTGACAACAGCAGGACAGGTTGGATTTCACATGCAGTAGAGAAGCGGGAATGAGGTGGCTGTTGATAAAACTTTATTCACAACAAGCAGACAGGTTCGATTTGACAGACAGTAGAGAACTGAATGAGGTGGCTCTCTCAGAAAAAATTTATTGAAAGAACACCAGACAGGTTGGATTTGACAGACAGTAGAGAACAGAACGAGTGGTTGTTGCCCCAATAAAACTTTATTGTGACAGAACCGCAGGCAGGTTGAATTTGACAGGCAGTAGAGAAGAGAACGAGGTGGCTCTCTCGATAAAACTTTATTGGCAACAGCAGGCAGGTTAGATTTGACAGGAAGTAGAGAAGAGAATGAGGTGGCTGCCTCGATAAATCTTTATTGGCAAGAACAGCTGGCTGATTGATTTGACAGGCAGTAGAGAACAGAATGAGGTGGCTGTCTCGATAAAACTTTATTGACAACAGCAGTCAGGTTGGATTAACAAAGAGAGTAGAGAACAAGAACGAGGTGGCTGTCTCGATAAAACTTTATTGACAACAGCAGGCAGGTTGGATTTGACAGACAATAGAGAACAGAAGTAGGTGGCTGTCTCCATAAAAATTTTGTTGACAACAGCAGAAGGTTGGATTTGACAGGCAGTGAGAGAACAGAACGAGGTGGCTGCCTCGATAAAACTTTATTGCCAAAAAAGCAGGCAGGTTGGATTTGACAGACAGTAGAGAACCAAACGAGGTTGGCTGTCTCAATCCAAACTTTATTGGCAACCAGCAGGCTGGTAGGATTTAAGAGGCAGTAGAAAACAGGCTGAGGTGGCTTTCTCGATAAAACTTTATTTGCAAGAACAGCAGACTCGTTGGATTTGACAGGCGGTAGAGAAAAGAACGAGGTGGCTTCCTCGATAAAATTTTATTGCCAAGAACAGCAGGCTGGTGTATTGGACAGACAGTAGAGAACAGAGCGAGGTGCCGGTCTCAATAAAATTTTATTGAGAACAGCAGGCAAGTTGGATTTGAGAGACAGTAGAGAAGAGAACAAGGTGGCTGTCTCTATCTAAAATTTTATTGCAAGAACTGCAGGCAGGTTGGATTTGACAGACATTAGAGAACAAAATGTGGTGGCTGTCTCGATAAAACTTTATTGGCAACGGCAGGCAGGTTGGATTTGACAGGCAGTAGAGAACAAAATGAGGATGGTTGTCTCGATAATACTTTTGTGCCTCAGAACAGCAAAGCAGGTTGAATTTGACAGACAGTAGAGAACAAAACGAGATGGCTCTCTCGATAAAACTTAATTGACAACAGCAGACAGGTTGGATTTGACGGACAGTAGGGAACAGAATGAGGTAGCTGTCTCGATAAAACTTTATTGCCAAGAAAAGCAGGCAGGTTGGATTTGACAGACAGTAGAGAACAGAACGAGGTGGCTGTCTCGATAAAACTTTATTCACATCAACAGACATGTTGGATTTGACAGACAGTAGAGAACAGAACGAGGTGGCTGTCTCGAAAAAACTTTTCGACAACAGCAGGCAGGTTGGATTTGACGGGCAGTAGAGAACAGAGCACGAGGTGGCTGTCTCGATAAAACTTTATTGACAATAGCAGGCAGGTTGGATATTGACAGACAGTAGATAACAGAACAAGGTGGCTGTCTCCATAAAACTTTATTAGAAAGAAGAACAGCAGGAAGGTTGGATTTGACAGACAGTCGAGCAACAGAGCCAGGTGGCTACCTCAATAAAACTTTATTTGACAACAGCAGGCAGGTTGGATTTGACAGACATTGTAGAGAACAGAATGAGGGTGGCTGTCTCGATAAAACTTTATTGACAACACCAGGCAGGTTGGAATTGACAGACAGTAGAGAACAGAACGAGGTGGCTGTCCTCGATAAAACTTTATTGGCAAGAAAAGCAGTCAGGTTTGATATGACAGACAGTAGAGAACAAAAACGAGGTGGCTCTCTTGATAAAACTTTATTGACAACACCAGACAGGTTGGATTTGACAGACAGTTGAGAACGGAATGAGGTGGCTGTCACGATAAATCTTTTTGCAACAATAGTAGGCAGGTTGGATTTGAGACAGTAGAGACACACTGAACAAGGTGGCTGTCTCGATAAATCTTTGTTGATTACAGCAGAAGGTTGAATTTCGCGCCAGTAGAGAACAGAACGATGTGGCTTTCGATAAAACTTTATTGACAAGAACACCAGACAAGTTGGATTTGAATGCAGTAGAGGAACAGAACAAGTGGCTGTGCCCCAATGAAACTTTATAGGTAAGAACAGCAGGCAGGTAGGATTTGACAGGCTGTAGAGAACAGGATGAGGTGGCTCTCACGATAAAACTTTATTGACAACAGGAGGCAGATTGGTTTGACAGACAGTAGAGAACAGAACGAGGTGGCTGTCTCGATAAAATCTTTGTTGCAACAAGCATTGCTGGCAAGTTGGATTTGACAAACAGTAGAGAACAGAACGAGGTGGCTGTCTCAATAAAACTTTATTGACAACAGCAGGAAGGTTGGATTTGTCAGCAGTAGAGAACAGAACGAAGTGGTTCTCTCCATAAAATTTTCTTGACAACAGCATGAAGGTTGGATTTGACAGGCAGTAGAGAACAGAAGGTGGTGGCTGTCTCTGGAAATTTTATTACCAAGAAAACCAGGCAGGTTGGATTTGACAGAACAGTAGAGAACAGAACGAGGTGGTTGTCTCGAAATAACTTTATTCACAACGTCAGACCAGTTGGATTTGACAGACAGTAGAGAACTGAATGGAGGTGGCTGTCTCGATAAAACTTTATTGACAACAGCAGACAAGTTGGATTTGACTGGCAGTAGAGAACAAAAAGAGATGGCTGTCTCGATAAAACTTTTATTGCCAAGAATAACAGACAGCTTGGATTTGAGAGACAGTAGAGAACAGAAACTTGGTTGTCTCAATAAAACTTTATTGACAACAGCAGGCAGGTTGGATTTGACACAGAGTAGATAACAGAATGAGGTGGCTGTTGCGATAAAACTTTATTGGCAAGAACAGCAGGCAGGTTGGATTTGACAGACAGTAGAGAACAAAATGAGTGGCTGTCTCGATAAAACTTTATTGACAATAGCAGGCTGGTTGGATTTGACACACAGTAGAGAACAGTACGAGGTTGCTGTCTCGGATAAAACTTTATTGACAAAAGCAAGCCAGGTTGGATTTGACATTCAGTAGAGAACAGAACGAGGTGGCTGTCTCTATAAAACTTTATTGCCAAGAACAGCAGGCAGGTTGGATTTGACAGACAGTAGAGAACAGAACTTTAGTTGGTTGTCTCAATAAAACTTTATTGACAACAGCGAGGCTGGTTGGATTCCGACAGAAACGAGAGAACAAGAACTAGGTGGCTTTGTCTCCCGCAAAACTTTATTGCAACAGCCGAGCAGGTGGGATTTGACAAGAAGTGGAGAGAAACAGGAATCGTGGTGGCTGTCCCGATAAAACTTTATTGACAACAGCTTAGGCAGGTTGGATTCTTGACAGACATTGAAGAGAACAGAAAAGGTGGCTCTCTCCGATAAAAAATTTTGTTGACAAAAACAGGAAGGTTGAATTTGACAGACAGTAGAGAACAGAGACGAGGTGGCTGTCTCAATAAAACTTATTGGCAAGAACAGCAGGCAAGAGGTCAGGATTTGACAGGCAGCAGAGAACAGAATGAGGGTCGGCTGTCCCGATAAAAAGCTTTATTGGCAAGAACAGCCTGAGGCCGGTTGGATTTTGACAGACTTAGTAGAGAACCGCAGAACGAGGCCAGGTCTCCGATAAAACTCTATTGGCAACAGCAGGCAGGTTGAATTTGACTAGGATAGTGGTAGAAAAACAGAACGAGGTGGCTGTCCCGATTAAACTTTTCTTGACTTAACGTCAGGCAGGTCTGATTTGACAGACAGTAGAGAATAGAAGAAGGTGGCTGCTCGATAAGAACTTTATTGACCCAAACGCAGGAGGGATTTGAGCCAGACAAGTAGAGAACAGAATGAGGTGTCTGTCTCGATAAATCTTTATTGACAATTTGGGAGGCAGGTTGTATTTGACAAACAGTGAGAACAGAAACGCAGGGTAGCTGTCTCGAAAAACACTCTATTAGCCCAAGAACAGCAGGCAGGTTGGATATGACAGACATTAGAGAACAAAACGAGGTGCCTGCCCCTTGATAAAACTTTATTGACAACACCAGAGAGTGTTTGGATTTGACATGACAGTTGAGAAACGGAATGAGGAGGCTGTCACGATAAACCCAATTGACAACAGCACAGGCAGGTTGGATCTTGACGCCAAAAGAGAACAGAACAATGTTGCTGTCTCTCGATAATACTCTATTGATTACTGCAGAAAGGTTGGACTTGACAGGCAGTAGAGAACAGTACAGTGTGAAAGCTGTCTCGATAAAAACTTTATTGCCAAGAACAACAGGCAGGTGGATTTGACAGACAGTAGAGAACAGAACTAGGTGGCTGTCACCGATAAAACTTTATTGACAACAGCAAACAAGTACTGGATTTGAGCAGGCAGTAGAGAGCAGAACGAGGTGACTATACCGGGAAAACTTTATTACCAAGAACAGCAGGCAGGTTGGATTTACCAGACAGTAGAGAACAGAATGAGGTGGCTGTCTCGATAAAACTTTTATTGGCAATAACAGCAGGCTAGGTTAAATTTGACAGACAGTAGAGAACAAAATGAGAGGGTGGCTGTCTCCCGATAAAACCTTGTGCACAACAGCAGGCAGGTATGGATTCTTGCCCAGATCACTCGAGAACAGAACGAGGTGGCTGTCTCGATAAAACTTTATTGGCAACCATAGGCAGCTTGGATATGACAGGCAGTAGAGAACAGAATGAGGGGGTGGCTGTCTCGATAAAACTTTTATTGGCAACAAAGTCAGATTTAATTTGAAGGGGACAGGTAGAGAACAGAATGAGTGTGGCTGTCCGGATAAAAAAAACTTTATTGGCACTAACAGCTAGCGGGGCAGGTTGGATTCCTTAAGGGCGAGAGAATCAGAACGAGGTGCTGTCTCGATAATACTATATTGGCGGACAACAGGCAGGTTGGTATTTGACAGACAATAAGTGGAGAGAACAGAACGAGGTGCCTGTCTCGATAAAACTTTTTATTGGCAAGAACAGCCCAGGCAGGTTGGATTTGACAGACAGTAGAGAATGAACGAGGTGGCCGACTAAATTAATTCGATATTGACTACAGCAGTCAGGTTGACTTGACAGACTGTAGAGAACAGAACGGTGGCTGTCTCGATAAAACTTTATTGACAACAGCAGGAGGTTAGATTTGACAGATCAGTAGAGAACAGAACGAGGTGGCTGTCACGATAACACCTTATTGAAAAATGGCAAGAACAGCAGGCAGGAAGTTGGATTTGAAAAAGACAGTAGAGAACAGAATCAGGTGTCTGTGTCGATAAATCTTTTATTGACAACAGGAGGCAGTTTCTGGATTTGACACACTGTAGAGAACAGAGTGACGATGTGGCTGTTCCATAAAACTTTTATTGGGAAGAACAACAAGGGCGGGTTGAATAGAGAGACAGTAGAGAAAAAACGAGGTGGCTGTCTTGATAAAACTTTATTGACTACACCAGAACTTGGTTATTGGATTCTGACAGACAGTTGAGAACGGAATGAGGTGTCTGTCACGAGCAAAACTTTATTGACAACAGCCCGCAGGTTGGACGGAGACAATGAATAACAGAACAAGGTGGCTGTCGATAAAACTCTATTGACGGGCAGCAGAAGGTTGGATTTGACAGACAGTAGAGAACGGAAAGCAGGTGGGTGTCTCGACAAAACATTGTCAAGCAGAACAGCAGGCAATGGGTTGTTATTTGACAGACGAGTAGACAGAACAGAATGATGTGGCTGTCTCAATAAAACTTTATTGAGAAGAGCAGGAAATTTGGATTTGACAGTCTATAGAGAACCAAAGTAGGTGGCTGTCTCAATAAAACTTTATTGACGCAAGCAAAAAACAGGATCTATTTGAGAGTGTAGATAACAAGACGAGGAGTGGCTGTTCTCAATAAAACTTTATTGACAACCCAGCAGGTAGGTTAGGATTTGATCAGACAGTAGAGAACAGAACGAGGTGCTTGCCGATAAAACTTATTGACAACAGCCCAGGCGGGTTGGATTTGACAGAGAGTAGGGAACAGAGCGAGGTGGCTGTCTCGATAAAATATTGACAACAGCTGGCAGGTTGGATTTGACAGAGAGTAGAAAACAGAGCCAGGTGGCTGTCTCGATAAAACTATATTAGCAGAACAGCGAGCGGAGTTGGATTGTCAGACAGTAGAAAACAAAACGAGGTGGCTGTCTCGATAAAAGTTTATTGACCAAAAGCCAGAGGTTGGAATTGACGAGACAAGCGAGAACAAGGGTGGCTGTCTCGATAAGCTTTTTATTGACCAACAGCAGAAGGTTGGGTTTGACAGACTGCCAGAGAACAGAGGCAGGGTTGTTGTTTGATAAGCTTTATTGCAAAAGAAGATCAGGCATGTTGGATTTGACAGACAGATGAGAACAGAAGGTGGTGAACTTGCCTCAATAAGAAATTTTATTGACAACAGCAGGCAGGTTAAGGTTGATATACGATTGAGAACAGAGCAGCTGTCTCGACCAAAAAGCTTTATTGACAACTTAAGAACAACTTGAGCAGGTTGGATTTTACAGACAGTAGAGAGAACAGAATGAGGTTGCTCTACTCAGTAAATCTTTATTGACTTAACCTTGAGCTAGTTTGATTTCTCACACAATAGAGAACAGAACGAGGTGGCTCTATTGTTAAAAATTTTTATTGACAACACCAGACACGTTGGTTTTGACAAGACAGTTGAGAAAGGAATAGAGGTGGCTGTCAGGATAAAACTTTTATTGTATACAACAGAGCAAGTTGGATTTGACAGACAGTAGAGAACTCCAGAACAAAGCTGGCTGTCTGGGAGGTAAAAATTTATTGACAACAGCTTAAGGTAGGTTGGATTTGACAGACGGCGAGAAAACAGAGCGAGGGTGGCTGTCTAGATAAAATTTATTGGCAGCTTAACCCCAGGCAGGTATGGATTTGACAGGCCAGTAGAGAACAGAATCAGGTGGCTGTCTCGATAAAACTTTATTGACAACAGTACAGGTAGGATTTAAAAGGCAGTAGAGAGAACCCAGAAAAAGGTTGCTGTCTCTATAATACTTTATTGCCAAGAACAGCAGGCAAGGTTGGATTTGCACATACAGTAGA